>JAPPVO010000016.1:117496907-117602535 GCA_030407325.1 Camellia japonica
TTTTCAAAAGTGGATATCACTTAGTACAGGCCGATCTTTCGATCGCGGCGAGCAGGGGGTGCTCATAGCATGACCTTCCCCTCTCGTACCCAAGTTCCCGAGCCGAGGCAACTTTCGTGATGACGGACACGTGGCCTTAGGCACGAGTCAAGGTTTCCTAAATTCCCTAAAACAAAACATTTAGGTGGCGACTCTGTATCTGGCAAAACAGTCCATGTTTGACACTTCTTTACAAAAATTAGTTTTTCAAAACGATTTGCCGGATTTGGACTCTTTGGTGATTTGTCGGTCTTGCATTGCACTTTGAATTAGATTCAGTTGCGTGACATTGAGTCCGAACTGTAAGCGAGAGTTCCCTCGCGGGACTGTCTACAGTTTCTGGCGACTCTGCTGGGGATTTAGAGAGCTTGACTCGAACTCGTGATATCCTGTTTTGATTTCATTTATGTGTCTCTTTGCATTGCATGTGCATTGGTGCGCCTAGGACACCGTGTTGGCCATCTGCTATTCCTGAACGGTTTGCCGGAGGCTTGACTTTGTCAAAGCATGCCATAAGGCTGACCGGTTGCGGGCTCTGCCAGTATGGGAACACAAACCCCGGTTTTACCGGGGCACCCTTTTCGACCATTCGACCTAGTGCATATTATCGGAAATAGTGACCATTCCAAACTAGGACAGGTTGCTTACCCGATGTTAGGTTGTTTGAAACCGCTGCGTGCGTAGTGAAACCCTAGCTCCTGACAAAATAGGACAGGGAAACCCTATCCCAACATAGGGGTGTATTGGCTCTCATTTACTTGCTATGTGCTTTTAGAGTGTATCTCTACAGGAACGCGCATATCAGTTTGCCAGCTGAGTATCAGCCTGAGGGCACCGGTATCAGTATAGTTTGTTAGAATCAGTTATATCCGTGGATATCGATTCAGTATTTGGGGCAGTGATTAAGGGGACAGTGATCAGTATTTGAGGCACAGTGTGTTCAGCTTATTGGCAGCATATTATGATACCCAACCGTGTGTTGTATGTTTATTTTACGCCGTTACGCTGTCCAATTGTCTGTTTATTTATACGTTTTAATTATCTTTTTGCTAGGTAGTTGAGCACAATTGCTTCTGATCCAGTAGATATTCCCCAAGCACTCTGGACTAGAGGTCGTCGACTCCATCGATCTGAGGATCTGGTAGACGGACAACCAGTGTACCACTCCCTACCCCCGGTTACTAGACGGAGGACAGCTAGGCAGAAGGCATCAGTTCAGCAATCAGTACAGAGGGCCTTATCTACCCCACCTGAGTGCAGTAGAGATCAGGGTTTTGTTTCACCTACAGAAAGGGGGAATATACCGGTAATTCAACCAGAGCAGAATAGTATGGCCAGCTTAGAAGAGATGGTGCGCCAGCTCCAAGAGGGCATGAAAATGATGCAGCAAGATGCTGTCCGACAAGCAGAGTTCGCCAAGCAGCAGGCCACGGTTATGAATGAACAAGCAGAGTTAATTATAAGGTTACAGCAGCAAGCCGGAGCCTCTGCTTCGCAGCAAGTTCCTCCCCCACCAGGAGTTCCAAACCTCGGGGAGACAGCCAATACTCAGAATGATACCGAACTTCCCACAGGACCACCTCCACCCCCGATCCTACCCCAAATCCAACCTCAACTATCAAAGACACCCACCAACCTACCAGACTCTCCCTTTGAGTTTGAGACTGATCCCACCGCTCTAAAGTTGAACAAGCTTGAAAAGCTGTTTAAGAGATCCCAAGGAGCCAAGACTATCCCCGACATTGAAGATGGCTACACTGACACAGCTGTGACGCTGCCGGACAGATTCAAAATGCCTCATATTGATCGGTTGACGGGTCCGGGGACCCCATGGTGCACCTGAGACTGTTTTCAGATATCCTAAGGCCGATGGGCCTCAGTAGACTACAGAAGATGTCTTGTTTGGCCGGACCCTGTCAGGCGTGGCGGCCATATGGTATGCCAAATTAGAAGATGATGTCAAGAGAAATTGGGACGAGATGGCTGAGGCCTTCATTGCGCAGTACTCATACAATACACAAATCGAGATTACAACCCGTGATCTCGAGACAACAAGACAGGAACCTAAAGAGAGTTTCTCAGAATTTGTAACCAGATGGAGGGCCAAGGCTTCGATGATGACCTTAAGACCTACAGACAAAGATCAGATTCGGATGATTGTGCGCAATCTTCAACCGAAGTTGATGCAAAAGATGATTGTACTCCCTTTCCTACTTTTTCTGACCTGCATGAAATGGGGGTGCAGATTGAGGATGCCTTGAAGCAAGGCTTAATTGATAACGATCGGGAGCAACCCCGAAGGACTTTCAACCGCAACACTAATGCGGGCCCGAGTGGCACTACAACTACAAGGGCCTCCGAAGTGAGCATGGTCACCACCAACCCCCTCCGAGAACCACGGCAGCTGCACCATTCTCCGGTGCGTCCGGAAGTAACCCACCAACAGCCAAATACCCACCCAAAAAACACTAGAACCTTTGCTCCACTTTATATGCCCCTGTCCAAAGCTCTGGGGGTGCTAATCAGAAAAGGGCACTTGAAGCCCCTAGAGCCGCGGCCCTTACCAGAAAGACTCCCCGCTACCCACAACCCAGCCAAGTATTGTGCATTTCACCAACAGCACGGTCACGACACCGATCTGTGCTTCCGATTACGTCATGAGATTCAAGACCTCATCGATAACGGGGTGATCTTGCCTCCCGAGAAACCCAACGTTACTACAAATCCCTCCCCGCACATAACCAAGCTCCACCACCCAAAAGAATCAATTTCATCCATACTGGGGCCGATTGTTCTATGATTCCCGTAATCTATATCACGACTTCCCACCTTACCTAAACGTATAGTCCGGGTGACTACATTTTATCAATAGGCCAGGATGGGCCAGATGTGAAGTTTCCAGCGGGAGGAGAACTGTGTGTGATCCAAGGGGATAGTCTGGGACAGGGAACAGATGATTTAACAGCTGTAGAAGAGGACCTTGTCAATCTCCGATTTTACAGTGATCAAGATCCAGGGGATGCGGCAGTCAATTGGTATGATTATGAGGAGTCGACAGAGGCTACAGGATGGTTGGACGATCAACCAGATGTGGTAGAAGAGTTTCAGCTAGAACAGGGCCCAGCAGGGGCGAAAATGTCCGTAACAGCTGGAAAGGTCGAAGAACAGAGTTCATCGCCGGAGAGCGCCGGTGTCAAGAATTTCGCTCGGGAATGGAGCGTTTCGAATACGGGAATTATTGAACAGTCGGTTGTATTGACACGCCCGAACAGGAAGGATTCGAAGGTTCCGAGAGAATCAGGAAGGCAAAGACCCATGTGGGGACTGAAACTGCTGTGTGCACAGGAACTGAGAATGCCGCGAACATATGGATGGAAGGTGCTGCGAGTACAAGAACAGTCATACCAGAGCCGGACAGATGTTTGTCAGCTGCTGATGGAATGTGGTGGGAAGATGAGGACTTGTGTCTTGCCCACACAGACGAAGATTGGGGGGAACAACCAACCCGATAACACCTGGTACCTTGGAGAGGTCGACCATATGACGCGGAGTGGACGGTACTTCAAACCTCCGCACCTAGATCAACCAGAGGCCTCGGGGAAAGATAGAGAGGTTGAGAAGCAAAAGGAGAAGCAACTTGAGGAGGAGGCTGTACTCAAACAGCTGAAGAAGATACAAGCGGACATCTCCATCTGGGGATTGCTCATGGCATCGCGAGTGCATAGACAGGCTGTCTTATCAGCCATGGACAAAGCGAAGCTTTCAATAGAAACCACGCCAGAGCAGCTGGTGGGATTAGTCTTTCCGGGAGGAGTTACCCCGACGCTGACTTTTTCCGACAAGGAATTGCCACCCGAGGGGACAGACCATAACAAGCCCCTCTACATTTCTGTGGAATGTAGGAATAAATGGATACCGGTGGTTCTCGTCGATACCGGATCCGCTATCAACGTCTGCCCGGCAAGGACGGCGTTTGCAATCGGCTTGAAAGCCGCGGATTTTGTACCAACAGCCCAAGTCATCCGGGCGTATGACAATACAAGTAGAGAAGTGATGGGAACAGTTAAAGTTCAGACTAAAGTTGGGCCGGGCAGCACGAGATAGATTTCCATGTCTTGGAGGTGCCCGCAACTTTCAACTTGCTTTTGGGGGCGGCGGTGTTTGTTTGGGTTGGCATTTTTGCATTGATCAGGGGGAAGGCTGTTTTGGTGTCATCCACTCTACATTCAAATGGTGAAATACCCTATGGCGAAGGGAAATAGCATTTTTTTCGGAAATTATCATCCACCGCCACGGAGGTATCCACACCTCTTCTAGGAGGAGATGGCGAGCTGAGGCATGGAGATGAGTTTCCTATCAGGTTTCACCCTAGCTGAGCTTAGAGCGTGTACAGAAACTTTTACAGTGGGGATGATGTTGCTGAAGAGCAGACAGACCCAACAGTTGAGGTTGAGCAGAACAGGGAAGTGGAGTCTGAGGACACCGAACTTGAAATGGGGGTAGCACTGGCATGTCTACTTTCAGATCCTTCGATCGACCAGCTGTGCTTGGGGGATAACTTCTCGGTCCATGATCGGGAATGAAACGGCTGCGGGCCTGCCATCAGCTATTTTGGATGCATCCATCGCACCCTCCCTCACCTGGCAGTACGAGGAGGGATTTTTATTTAGCAGCACCGGGTCAGGTAGTGAGCCGGAATCTGATTCCTCCGAATCTTTTGAGTCGGAATCAGGTTCCAGCTCGACTGAGTCTGAGTCCGGTATTCTTGGGGGTGATAACCCGGATGCCACAGTCCTGTCCAGGTCGTCTTTTTCTTTCTCTTTTGAGTCTGTTGTAACAGAAGAATCGGACGGTTTGGAAGTACATAATGAGAATGATATGAATGTGGTTTCCGAGTACTTTTCTGTGCCTTTGATTTATTGCTTAAATCAGGACTTTCAAAATTTTGATGAAAACGACGAGGACGAAATTCCTCCGGTTTTACAACGTTTAATTGAACAAGAGCAGGAGAGGTTTGTTAAACCTTTAGTTGATGAAATCATTACTGTGAATGTTGGTACTGAGAAGGACCCGCGGCTGGTCCAGATCGGGTCCACGTTGTCTTCAGAGGAACGCGAGCGCTTAGTCGCTTTATTAAAAGATTTCAAAGATGTTTTCGCGTGGTCCTACGAAGACATGCCTGGAATCGATCCTGAGATTGTACAGCACCGGATCCCTCTCGATCCCGAGGCCCGACCGGTCAAACAGAAACTCAGGAGGATACGCCCTGATTGGGCTATTAAGATCAAGGAAGAGGTCACCAAGCAAATCGACGCAGGCTTCCTGCTGGTATCCGAATACCCGACTTGGTTGGCCAACATTGTTCCAGTACCGAAGAAGGATGGCAGAATTCGGGTATGTGTAGACTTCAGGGATTTGAACAAAGCCAGTCCGAAGGATGACTTTCCCTTGCCACACATCGATGAGCTGGTAGATTTCACAGCGGGGCATGCTTTGCTTTCGTTTATGGATGGCTTCTCAGGCTATAATCAGATAGTAATGGCACCCGAAGACCGGGAGAAGACTGCATTTACCACCCCGTGGGGTACATACTGCTACAGAGTAATGCCATTTGGGTTGAAGAATGCTGGGGCTACTTATCAACGGGCAGCGACTACAATACTGCACGATATGATCCACAAAGAGGTTGAGGTGTACGTAGACGACATGATTGTCAAATCCAAAGAAAGAGAGGGTCACTACACCGCCTTGCAAAAGTTTTTTCAAAGGATCAGAGAATTTCGGCTGCGGTTGAATCCTCAGAAGTGCACATTCGGTGTTACAGCGGGAAAAATGCTAGGGTTTCTGATTACGCAAAGGGGCATCGAAGTCGACCCTTCCAAAATCAAGGCCATCTTAGAAATGCCACCACCAATGACTGAAAAAGAGGTGCGAGGCTTTCTGGGTAAAGTGCAATTCATAAGACGGTTTATTTCAAAATTAACCTTAACTTGTGAACCACTTTTTGGTCTCCTGAAGAAAGGAAAGAAATTCCAATGGGACGGCCGATGTCAAGCAGCTTTTGAACAGATCAAAGAATATTTACAAAACCCACCCGTGCTGTCACCACCGGAGCCAGGGAAACCGTTGATATTGTACCTTTCAGTAACTGAGACTACGATGGGCTGTATGCTCGCACAAGAATCAGAGGATAAGGTGGAGAGAGCCATCTACTATCTGAGCAAGAAGATGCTGGATTACGAGACCCGCTACACTCCGCTGGAGAAAGCTTGCTTAGCTTTGGTATGGGCTACCAGGAAGCTGCGGCACTACCTGTTAGCTCACTCTGTAATGTTGGTTTCACGACTCGATCCCATCAAATATCTTTTCGAGAAACCGGCACTTACGGGTAGGCTAGCTCGTTGGCTGCTGTTGCTTTCTGAATTTGATCTAAAGTATGTGACACGCAAATCCGTGAAAAGAGAGGAGAGCAGTAGCGGAGTTCCTTGCCGACCACCCGGTTGAAGGGGATGAAGCAGTCGAGTACCTATTCCCGGATGAAGCCATTTTGTATGTCGAAGACGAAACTTGGACAATGTACTTTGACGGAGCGTCAAACCAGTATGGGTATGGGATAGGAGTGTTGCTGATAGCGCCCGACAATTCCCGTATCCCTCTAGCATTTAAGCTCCGATTCAAAGTCTCGAACAACGAAGCGGAGTATGAGGGTGCATGCATCGCCGGTCTAGAAGCAGCCCTAGAACTAGGGGCAAAACGGTTGGACGTCATCGGGGACTCGAACCTTGTTGTGTCTCAAGCAAAAGGAGATTGGAAAGTCAAAGAAGAAAAGATGATAATTTACCATCAGACCTTGGATTTGTTAATTCCTCGGTTTGAGAAGTTAAATTTCACTCACCTAGTAAGAGAGAACAACAGGTTCGCTGATTCACTGGCAACTCTATCCTCCATGATAGACATTCCGTCTGGAGTCCGGATGCGTCCGGTCATCATTGATCAGAAGTTCGCACCAGCGTATGAGTCAATTTCTGCCATAGACGAGGTTCAGGACGAAAACCCCTGGTATTACGACATTTGGAACTTCTTGGAGAAGGAGGTGTATCCACCAGGGACAAATGCCAAAGATAAAAGGGCAATAAGAAGAATGGCTGTTCAGTTCATCATCTGCGGGGGTAAACTGTACAAGAGGGGTCATCTGGGAATGCATAAGCTGTGTGTAGAAGCTGAAGAGTCGAAGCGCCTGATGGAGGCCATCCATGGAGGAGAATGTGGTGCACATATGAATGGGGTCATGCTAGCGCGGAAGATCCTCAGACAGGGTTACTATTGGTCCACCATGGAGGAGGATTGTATTGGCTTTGTTCGACGATGCCACAAATGCCAGATCCATGCAAACCGCATGAACATCCCGCCGTCAAAGCTATACAACATGACTTCGCCGTGGCCGTTTTCAGTCTGGGGAATTGATGTGATCGGGGCTGTTACTCCGAAGGGGTCGAATGGGCACGAGTTTATCCTGGTAGCGATAGATTACTTTACAAAGTGGGTTGAGGCCCAATCTTATGCGGTGTTGAAGGCTTCACATGTCGCGAAGTTTATCAGGAACAACATCATCTGTCGCTATGGAGTCCCGAACGAGATTATTTCGGATAATGGTTCCCACTTCAAGAAGGAGGTGATTGATTTGTTGGAGAAATATAATGTGGCTTTTCATAAGTCGTCCACATACCGGCCGCAGACCAACGGAGCAGTTGAGGCCGCCAACAAGAACATCAAGCACATATTGCAGAAGATGGTGGAAACCTATCGAGACTGGCCAGATAAGTTGCCGTTCGCTCTGTGGGGCTACCGGACTTCAATCAGAACTTCTACTGGGGCAACTCCGTATTCATTGGTTTATGGGATGGAGGCCGTTCTACCTATTGAGATTGAGGTTCCGTCATTACGAGTATTGGCTGAGTGTCAAATAGCCGAGGCGGATTGGCAGCAGAGCAGATTTGAGGAACTCATGCTCTTTGATGAAAGAAGACTGAAAGCACTGTACCATGTTCAGGGTTATCAACGCAGAATTGCCCGGGCTTTCAACAAGAAAGTGAAGTCCAGGAATCTAAAGGAAGGAGATTTGGTGCTCAAAGACAACCGAGCTCCCATCCACGACCCAAGGGGCAAGTTCAGACCCAATTGGACGGGTCCCTACATCATCAAAGCTATCTGGTCGGGTGGGGCTGTAGTTCTGATGGACCTGGATGGCCTGGAGTTCTCACAACCGATCAACATGGACAAGTTGAAGAAATATTACCCTTGAGAGGCTCGCTAGGCCGAAAACCCGAAAGGGCGACCTAGGCAAAAGTTAGAGCACAGAAAATTAGAAAATAGAAAAACTGAGCTCGCAAGGTTGAAAACCCGCAAAGGGCGGCCTTGGCAAAAGTTAGAGCGTAAAAGGAGAGTGAGAATACTCGAGTGAACCCTAGCCGAACTACGTAAGGCTTGATTCCCATCTTTGGGATACGTAGGCAACTTCATCTGAAGTTCAGCCATAACCTTTTTCCCCGATCAACTTCGTCCATTTGATCATCTCAGTCATCTTTGTCCATCAGCATTCATCGTGATCTCCGGTGCAGTGCTTTTCAGACTAGGGCAACTTTCTGCAGTGCTTTTCAGACTGCAACTTTTGTTGCCATGCAGTGCTGCGGTGCTATTCAGACTAGGGGCAACTTTCCAGTTGCTGGGATTCGGGATTGTACATCTCAGTGACAAATTTCATGCATGTCCAGTTCTGATCCATATCGAAAATGGTTTTGAAAAGTTTTAATAAAAGTTGACTTTGTTCAAAATTAATCTTTTTACAACTAAGACCATTTTTGGACCAAAGCGGAAAATTTTCAGTACCACAATCTTCAATTTCATTGATTTCAATACAGAGTTCTCCTGCTCTTGCATACAATTGAAGTTGCTTTTTATTACAATCATAAAGGAAACTTGAAAGTTCTAATAAAGCAATAAATCCGGGGCATAGTCAAGTCAGGTGTCCCTGCGCCCCCTCCCAGAGCTAGTCGAAGTCTCTGATGCCAAGCTAGGCCCATTCTGTGCCTCTTCATTGAGCCAATCCCAACACTCATCAGACAAAGTGCAATTGAAAATGGGAGCGGGGCCAGGAGCTCTCTGGTTCTCCATGCTGTAGCATATCGGGCAAGCTGTGCGCCTCGGATCGGGAATGCAGCTGGGTATTCTATCTCTTCTGGTGGACAAGTCTGGTCATGACCGAACTGACGTCGGATCCGAAACGGAAAGTAGAAGACGCAGTGAGTCAAGCCGATCAGCTGAATCCCAGGTTGACGAGTCATACTGTAACTCATTGCCGGGAGATTGAGCCAAGGGCATCGCCAAGCAATGCGATCCGCGGACAAGCTACACATCCAATCAAACCACCAACCCTCATCAAGGGCGTCGACTAGGCGTTGCCTGAAGAAGTAACCACGGGCTGAGTATGTTGGGCAAGAGTCCACAACCTGCAACTTGTCCATCAACCATATCTGGGGAGGGATGAAAAATGAGAGAATAAAGAATAGAGAGGTGTACGATGAGAGAAAAGTAAGAAAAGGGTTTTGTGAGAAAACCGAGCTTGAGAGCCGAGTGAGTGATGTGAGCAATACATATGAGAGATTGGGTGGGAAACTTTACCTGCAGCAGTAGTGGACTCCCCGCAAATTTGGTTGCTTCGCGACGATAGAAAGCATCCAAACCCATCAACGTCTCAGCCAGAGTCATGACAATGCAACTCTTACCCTCCCTCAAACCTTGGGTAACTTCAATCAATCGGACGCTAGATCCTCCAGAACCCGAGGCAAATAAGAAATGAGATAGCATACACAAACAAAGTGCGTATTGCCGAAAACCCTGCCAAAGACGGTCGCCGCGGTCACCAGTCTCAGAAAAACGGCAAACCAAACTCGGAATATCCAGCATTCCGTCACAAATCAGAGATCGAGCATCAGGTACGGAGAACCCACACATTTGTCCTAAGGCTTGGGCATGGCCAAAACGGAGTTGGGGCAGGATCTCTTCATTGCGCTCAGACTCCATTAAGACTTGAAAATCTTCAAAGGTGGGACATACCTCTTGCCCACCAAAGCTAAAAACATGTGTCACCGGATTCCAAAACCTCGCCGCGGCATGGAGAAATGGAAAATGTAATGGGGTGCGACCCAGAGTGAATAGTGCGTTTATGCCGAAGGCCCGAAAATTAACTTTTCCGAGCCATCCAAGTTGTTAATCCAAGTTGTAAGATTTTGGGCAAGAAAGCACTTCCATTTGGAGCAAATCAGTGTAAAATGAAGAAAAACACGAAGCTGAGATCCTTTTGTAGAAGATAAGGTTGAGTGGAGGACAGATGTCAGCATTCTGCTGGTGCTGACAATTTATGGCCGACCGGCCAATATAGTGCCGACCGGCCATCAGTTTGGCCGGTGGATCAATTTCCAGGCCGATGGCCATTCCTCACGGCCGATGGCCTTTCTGTTGGCCGGTGGTCTTCCTCCCTTGTTCCCTAAGCTTTTCATGCTAAGGATTGGGGAATCCCACCACCCTCAATACTCTCCAGTGATCGATTTTTGCCGAGCCACGTCTATTTGCTTATCGAGTTGTTGTACATTTGCTTATCGAGTTGTATTTCACTCTCTTTAAGTCGTTGATTTGTTTATCAAGTTGTACTCGCATTTGGTTAGCTTGTCGAGTCTTTGTTTTGCTTATCGAGTTGTAATTGGTTCACTACCTGATTATTACGATGCAATGCTTTGTTTTCAAAACACAGTTTCAATTTCATTCACACTGTTATGTGATGACAGGCGATGCGATGCATAGAGCACACAAATGCAACACCTTTTGAACAAAATAGCCGTTTCATTTCCGTCACGTGTTTTGCAAAAAATATATGCGGTTTTGAAAAGAATAAAAACCTGCCTGAGGCAGCGCAATGTGCTTAAACAACTAGTAAAAAGGAAAGTAAAACAAAAGAAGAGTAGGACAGCAGAGTATCGGGATTGCTACTGATAACCCCCATCCTTTCCTTGAGGTCGATGCACCGCCTGCGCCCTTGTTCAGGGTCAACTATATGATTTGGCACCTTTATTATTCAAGATATCGCAAGAAAGCGCGTTTTTGAAACATTAGTAGGCTTTCGAGTTGACCTCAGGCCGAATCTTTTTTAAGCAACGCTCGTACGAGCGAGGAAACATCCCTTTGTATCCTTTTGCCTCTTGTGAGCTCCACAACACGCTTCGATTATACTGTGTTGCAATGCTTTACTTACATGCTTCAAGTTCTTTTTATACACATTGTTTGCGTAGACCGCATGTCTTACCCGCGTAGACCGCATATTTTACTTGCGTAGACCGCATGTTTTATCATTACTTGCGTAGACCGCATGTTTACTTGCGTAGACCGCATGATTTACTTGCGTAGACCGCATGTTTTACCTGCGTAGACCGCATGTCTTACTTGCGTAGACCGCATGTCTATCATTACTTGCATAGACCGCATGTTTTATCAGTATTTGCGTAGACCGCATGTTTTGTTTGCGTAGACCGCATTTTTATCATTACTTGCGTAGACCGCATGCTTACTTGCGTAGACCGCATGATTTACTTGCGTAGACCGCATGTTTTTACTTGCGTAGACCGCATGTCTTACTTGCGTAGACCGCATGTTTTACTTGCGTAGACCGCATGTTTTATCAGTATTGCGTAGACCGCATGTTTTGTTGCGTAGTAGACCGCATGCTTTACTTGCGTAGACCGCATGTTTTACCTGCGTAGACCGCATGTCTTACTTGCGTAGACCGCATGTTCTATCATTACTTGCGTAGACCGCATGTTTTACTTGCGTAGACCGCATGTTTTATCATTATTTGCGTAGACCGCATGTTTTTGCGTAGACCGCATTGTTTGTAATCAATTCATTACTTGCGTAGACCGCATGTTTACTTGCGTAGACCGCATGTCTTGCTTGCGTAGACCGCATGTTTTACTCGCGTAGACCGCATACTTATGTTCAACCCATCGATTGCATGGACCGCATACGTCACTTACACGTGTCCATATTCGTTGCTTGCGTAGACCGCATGCTTTACGTACATGTGTTTGTACCTTCGTGACATTTGTGTTGTCACGCATTTTCAATTGCATTACCTGCATGTTACTAATAAATCGTACCTGTTAAGTTTGTTTTCTTTGCAGGCACGATATTGTATGTACGGTTCATTTGCGACTGGTGGAACCAGACGAACCAGACAGGTATTGTATCCTCCGCGTGAGACGTCTCGAGAATCGCATAATTCTCTTACATCCTTTCTGCATTGTAGTGTAGTTTGGTGTATGCTAGCTTAAAACTGTCGCATGTGTGCTTCGTTACAGCTTTTCTTTGCATGATCATAAGTTATGCTCGGCTTCGTGCATTGTCTTGCATTTTGCCCCTGCCTTCGGCGAATACCTTGTTTGTCTTGCATGTTTGTCTAAGTCTTCGGCCTTGTCAAAAATGGGTCGTCTCTGGGCTTTGACATTCACTCCCGTCATTGTTATGACTTTCGAGTTCTGTCAAAGAGGGGCAACTGTAGACACCCCATTTTTGACCGTCCTCAAGACTTGGACGTCACCGCTTGAACACTCGGTGATTATCCATGATTGTGTTCGTCTTGGGTTCCCGGAAGCCTTGGCTGCGCGCCTTGCCTCAGGACCTCTTGACTCGACTGTTTGTGTTTGGTCTTGCACCAAACACTTGTGTTGTTGCCTTGAAGGGTAGGGAGTGGCTTATTGGCCACCCCCACATCCCACCGGCCCCTCCCTTGCATCACCGGCCGTTTATGGGTGCCACCGGCCATGGTTTCTTAACACCAATGGCCGGTCGGCACTATATTTGGCCGACCGGCACTTTATTCGGCCGACGACCTCTTTTGCTGGCCGGTGTGACTCCTTTGCACCCTTGAGGCATGGTGCATGCCAGCTGTGCCAGCTGGAATGCACCATCACTCCTCCCCGTGCGGTTTGTGGCTGGTTTGAGCCCTTGACCCCCTAATTCCTTCTAGAAGGATGACCCTTTGGCCAAGCTTCTTAGGGAAGCTTGGCCAGCTATCCCAGCTTCTTCAAGAAGCCAAGGACCATTTGCCCCCTTTGCCCCTTTTGATATAGCTTCTTGGAGAAGCTTGGAGTCTTTTTTTTTGCCTATATAAGCATCCCACCTCCTCAATTGATAGAGGTTAGCCATTTTGGAAAGAAAACCAGAGCTCATATATATTTATATATCTGTCATATATCCCCTCTCTCTAGTTTTTCCCTCTCTCTCCTCTTGTGTGTGTGTTTTTAGGCCTAAAAGTGCATTTTGACCTTACTTTTGCACTAATACACATACCATTACACCTTGCTCCGAGATTGAGAGGCTTGGAGGGTTGATTCTTGAGCTTTTGGACTGATCTTGATCAATAGAAGGTGGCTGGATCATCTGTTCTTCAAGGGTTCTTCAAGGGTAATCACTTTGCTTTAGTTTCCCCAAATTTGCACTAGATTTCTACTTGTCTTGCATGCTGATTTAGGCTTTGTGTATAACATAAAAAAAGCTTATATTTTCATGCTTTAGAACTTTCATTAAGGGTGTTTTGTGGTTTGAGTTCAAACTCACCCTCTTAGGCCTTATTTGGCCTTTTTGATGCTTTCTTTGTGAGGCTTTGTTTGCTTGAGTGTTTTTGGTCTTCTCACCACCGAAAACTAGTGGATTTTCAATGGTGAGGAAGGTGGTTTGAGGTCTTGTGTAGGGAAGGGACACCCCTCTCCCTTTGTGTCTCATTTGTGCATGTTTTTGGCTCATAAGGATAGCATGCATGAGTAGTTGCATTTGGTACCATTTCAGAGTCTTTTGGGGTGTTTTGGGTCATATTATATCTTTTTCTAGTGGCGGTTTGTTGGTCCTTAGCATGCATTTCATACTTGCTTTGTAATGCTCCATCTTGCCTAGAAATGGGCCATGTGCTTAGCCTAGTATATCTTCATGTTTTGGCTTAGCTTATTGAAGTTTTTGGTCATGATTTGACATGCTTTAGGTCTGTTGGCCACTGTTTTTGTCATGTTTGACATGCTTTGTATAGCTCCTTTGTATTCTAGCATGATGGCCTTGAGTAAGTGAGTCATTAGCATGCTTTGTTTAAGTTGTTTAAATGATTTGGAGTCACTTCTCATGCTATTTCAGTCCCTATACCATGCTTACATGTTTCCATTTATCATCTCATTCATGCCTTAAAGTGTTGTAGTCTTGTGCCTTAAAGGGTGGTCATAATGTATGCTACCATGTTTAGGTATTTGGGCTGCCATATCATGGGATTTTGGGGTGTGTTTTGATGCATTGAAGCTTTGTTTTGGGCTGAATAAATCATGCCATGAGTGGTCATGTTTGTGGAAGCATAGTACTCTCTTTTGTGCCTTAGCTTTAGGCCCATTAGCTTGCATGTTTGTTGTGTATATTGTCTACCTTTTTGGGCATTTTGGCCACTGTTTATGGCAAGGTTGAGGTCTGCCATTTATGGTTTAAGTCCACCATTGCATGCTTATCATATGCTTGTTGCTCATTTGGTTCATTACATATTGTCCCATGCTAGCCTTATGGCATATTGGTCCATGTTTGCATCGCATTTGCATCTCATATAATTCGCATTTTGCATACTTAAGATGATAGATTGCATCCCATTTGGCATGTTTTGCATCTTAGTATCATGTTACATTTGTGCCATGTTTGCATAGCATGCATTGCATTGCTTGGTTTGGGGTGTCAAACCAAGTGTGAGGGATGAGGGGTGTTTGTACTTAAAGTGACAAAACACATCTCAACCCTCGGTCACCGGGGCCCTTGACTTTGACATGATAGGGTCTTGGTCCTCATTTGTGTGTTGCATGCATTTTTATATTGAATTGCAAACCTTGGCTCTTTAGGCTATCATGCATCAAATGCACAATTGATAAGCCCGAGGGTCAAGGGCCATACTCCCTTGAGTCCGTTACATGATTGGGAGAGTAGCCATGCATACACTTGCTTGAAATCCCATGCCATACACTGTCTGTCCTTGTTGCTATCAAAAACCAGATTCTGCAGGGATTTTTGGCCGACCGGCAGTATAGAGTGCCGACCGGCCATTGGTGAATGGCCGATGACTTTATCAGCAGCCGATGGATATTTTCAATGGCCGGTGGACACTTCCTCCAGCCGATAGTGTTCTGCAGTGTTCATAGAAGATACCCTAGGACTTTGGCAGCCTTCGGAGAAGAAAGGCAGTGAAAACAGAGGCAGCAGTGGTATGGTACGGGCTTTCCGGGCAAGACAGACTGAAGCATGCATCATTCACGTATTCCGAGGCGGGGGCTGCGGCCATCTTCTCTTTGCATTTAATTTAATTAGATTAGGAGTTCTGTAATAATTAATTCAGTATTATTCATTCGGCCTATATATTCTTTTGGTCCCTCCGAACGACGGCGAATCTGTAATAAGTGTGGGTGCGTGTGTGTGCATGTCTTTCGACCCCACGTCTTTCTTCCCTTTTATTTACCTGCTTATGATGGTAGACTAGGGCATATTTAAATTAGCATACAGTATGATAGCATGTTTGCATTCATTCATCTGTTTTGCACGCACCTGGCTCGGCGCATCATGCTAACTGCATTGTATTTCAAATCCAAATTGAATACGTGTTACTTGTCGCATTTCACATGCCATGTCTAGGATAGCCGAGCCTATCATAATTGCATCCTGTATGTGTTGCATTAGTCAAATTAACATGAACTAGGACCATGTATGTTTGCTAACTAGTTTATTGTTTTGGCACGAAGTACGATGTAAGTATTTTCATGCTTTAGCATACCGCATGCGTGTGAGTGCTATTATGACAGCATGCTTACCATGTAGCTAGATGCTTATGTGTTAAACTGCCTGAATGCCTGTGGGTGAAGGTTGGATTGCCTGAGTTGGAAAAACTCATTGAAATCCGTCTTTTAGCCTACTTGCGAGTAGCAAATCCCAAAGCATTTTCTAAAAACGAACGGATATGCAATGTTGTTCCAAATTAGGTGATCTAGTCTATACTTGTTTGCTGTGCGCATAACATAGTAATTCTAGGCTAATAACTGGAATAAGAACACATAACGTTTTCAAAATCGGATATCACGGTTAGTAGAGGCCGGTCTTCGGACCGGGCGAGAGGGGGTGCTCATAGCTGACCTTCCCCAATCGTACCCAAGTTCCCGAGCCGAGGCAACTTTGGTGATGACGGACACGTGGCCTTTGGCACCGAGTCAGGGTTTCCTAAATTTCCCCATTTAAAAAATATTTAGGTGGCGACTCTGTATCTGGCAAAGCAGTCCATGTTTGGCACTTCTTTTCAAAAATCTGTTTCTCAAAACGATTTGCCGGATTTGGACTCTTTGGTTCAAGATTAAGAACCGTGACAATTTGAGTCCGAACTGTAGTAAACCCAATATGAACAGAACGGGACTCATCCTCCCGGGCGTTCGGGGACGTCTACATTGGGTAACAGTGTTGCATTTGGTCCTTTTTTTTTTTGAGTCTTGTTTTGAGTCCTTTGTTGCTAGCTAGTGTAAATAGGTGTGTTTATGTTGTTTTTACTTTGTTTTTCCTTTATTAAGTTGTATTTTGTATTTTGGTCAGTTGAAGGCTCAATATCTAGTTACAAACATCATTCAAATCCAAGGATTTTTAGTTTCAAATTCAATTCCAATTTTATGCAAGTGTGGTGCCATTCTCGAGATGCTATGCAAAACAAAACTCCTCCTTTTATAAAACTGCAAGGTTCAACCATGATCATAGTTCAAGTGTTTAAAACAAAAAGTAACAGTCCTATTTGAAGCTATACAAAGTTTTAAACTACAAAGCAAAAGAAAAGAGAAAAAAGAATACCAAAATCGGTATCAGTCACATTAGGCTCGAAAGGTCCTTTTCGTCCTCTTCCGAGGAGGGGACTTAGGGACACTGTCACCATCGACACCGTTATCATTAGAGAAGTGGGACTCAGAGCTGGTATCATCCACTCCACTCCCTGACCGAGAGCCGGCATTATCATCCTCACTCCCAGACTCAAAGCTCTTGCTCACTGTCTCCTCAGTGCCGCTGGTCTCACCATCGTCTCCACTCAAAATTGGCTCCGAGGATGAGGAAGTCTCCGGCACCTGGGACTCTCCACTTTGATTCTGAGCACCCCTACCTATGCCCTGACCTCTACTCTCACCCTCGCCACGTCGAGGAGCCTATCTACCTCTTCTCCCCGTAGCTAGAGGAGGTGCCGCTGGTGTAGGTGGAGGCTGAAAGCAAGAAGTCAAGTATTTGAACAATATCAGTGTAGTATCAATGTGAGTATGGAAAATCAGTACAATATGGTGCAGAACAATATGAACATGGAAGAAGAAAATCAGAGCATATCAGATAAATGAGAAGAAAAGGGTACCTGATAACCGTGGAGAGTAAGTAATGTCTCTCTCCTCCGCACCATGTGGACCAAAAAGGTGACCAACTGAAGAAGGCCATCTACATAACCCACTGGCACTTGCAAATTAGTTTGAGGCATCAGTATCCAGAAAACAAAATATGAAATGCAAACTGTGAGACAAAGTGCATACTTGCTGCATGTTTGGGTCCCTGACGTACTCATGCTCCTCCTCCGGCTGCTCAATTGGAATTTGGTAGGCCATCCCACTCGGCCGCCAACATGGGATCACAGTTGGGATCATAGGCAGACCTGTCACATGAATAGCAGGGGCGGCCCCTCCAGCATTAGGCTAAACTGTATGAGCAGCACCTCAGGTGCAGCACCTCCTGCATGAGCTCTGGTCAAGGGTGGCATGAGGTGGGTCCTGATGAACTTGACGTAGTCTCCGATCCCCCGAAAAAGGTCAACGTCCTGTCCTGCCATGAACTGCACAATGGCCTCGACTGGTAGACCATTGGTTGTCCTTATCGATGCAGGAGGAGGAACAGGAGCAATAAGGGCAGGTAGGCCTAGCGTCTGACGCATGAACCTCTCCCTGAGATACCAGGTCTTGTAGAAAGGACCCTCTAGCAAAATCCGCAGCCTGGAGGTGTCCCAAGACCTAGCGTACTCGTCCCGCATCCCGACTGGCATCACCACCAACAGCTACCACGTAACCTACGAACAAAAAATTCACAGTTGTCAGTTGTCTCAGTTGTTAGAGTATGGATCAAAGCAGTAGCAATGGAAATGAAGCAGAAATGAGTATGGGTTGCCGATTACCTTATGTGCCACCATTGTATCAAAAAATCGGCGGTAGTAAGCAAAGACAGTAACACCGCGGCACCGAGGATGGCACTTGTTGTCTTACCGCCAAGAGTAGATACAATAGCCTCTACCTCATCTCATGGAACCAGGACAAGGGTGGGGAAATATATATATACCCAGAGCTACAAGAAAAGATCAGCTTGTGAGTCAACAGGCAGAAACAGAAATAAAGACAGAAAGTGCAAAGCAGAAAGCATATTGTACAAAAGGAAGTAAAGACAAAAAGTGCAAAGTAGAAAGCATAATGTGCAAATAGAAGTAAACAAAAAGTGCAATGTGTACCTTCCAGGCTCTCCAATAGTCCCCGAACTTGTTCCCTTCTTATGGGAATTAGAACTTATATATCCGTACAGAGTGGCGAGGTCAGCACCATCCCAATCATAGAACCGCACCCGAGGCAAGACCACCAAGGCGCTGAGCAGATACAAACCCATGGTATTCCACCTGTTCGCAAACAAGGTGGTACTGAGGAGGCAGATCAAAAATCCATGGGTGTACTGCTCGATCTCCTCTTGAGCCTCCGGCTAGGTCCCATGGAAACGATCGTAGAACCAGTTGTAGTGCACCATGGCCGGCCTGTCCAGGAGAGGACGTGCTCCAAGCAGATGTGTCCAGGCTGCCTCCCACTGGCCCATGTCGATGTCAAAGAAAATCAGATCACCACCTACTCTCAATCCCGTGATCATGGAGAAGTTATAGGGGGTCATCGTCATCTCCCCAGTGGAGGAGAAGTGGAAGGAGTTGGTCGTGTCCCACTACCTCTCCACCAAAGCGCTAAGTAGGGCTCGACTAGCCTGCAGTCGCACAAGCCTTGAGCAGAATAGGCCGATGCTTGCCTCATTGACTAGCTCTCTGGCTCAAGCGAGGAGCTCCTAATACCAGTCCCTCGCTGTCATGGCCCCGTAGCCTCTTTAGGCAAGAGCATCACCCGGTGTTGAAAGAAAAGAATGTGTCAGATGCATAATAGAATGAAAGACTGTAATGAAATATCAAAGCAAGCAAAGTACGTGAAAGCAAAGTTTCTTACCTCAGCGGCGTCATGGGAGAGATGAAAGGCACGCTCCCTCAAGAGAAAATCCTCAAGCACGACCCTGGCAAAGTGCTCAAAATGCAGCATGCCTTCGAGTGCCATTGCATGCGTGCGTAGGTGATAGGTAGCAAGGTTGAATGGCCTTACCCTCAATGGTAGTAACTCAAGCTTAAGCTCAGGCTTAGGAGGATATATTTCCTCCTCCGCAATGTTGGCGGCGATGTCCTCTGCCGCCCCGCTGACCTCATCTATCAAAGGCTCCTCAACCTCTACAGTAGGTGGAAGCACTGGTACCTCAGGAGGAGCACCGTCACATGGAATAACATCTTCCATGGGTAAAATAGTGGGTGATGAGATAAAAATGAGAAAATATGAGGAAAATAGGCAAAAAATTCCAAAGTCAAAACCCTAAGAGAGAGAAAAAATAGAGAAATAGTCAAAACTCGGGAGAAAGTACCAAAAGCCCAGAAAAACCCGTGAGAATGAGCCCAAAACACTGAAAATCCCAAAAACTCAACCAAAACAAAATTCAATCGGTTCAAAGTGTAGAGGGCCAAGAGGGTTTTGCGAAAAAAGTTTGCATAGGATGTTGGGTAACGCAAATAAAGTGAAAATCTAAAGAGAGAGGGAGGTGATTTTCGGATGGTGTAGATGTGTTTGAGTGAGCCCTTGTTGTGTTTTAAATAGGCCACAGGTTGAAATCCTGAATCTGTCCCCGCTGTTTGGTTGGGTGGCCGGCCAACCACCTTTTGGCCGCCCGTCCCTTTTTTGTGGCCGACCGACTCCTCAAATGGTCTAGAGTGGATTTTGACTGAGATCTTGCTTATTCTGTGCGTGGAGGGTCTTGTGTTCATCCTAACAAGGAAAATTGAAGAAATTGGGTTTGTTTCGGTTAAAGAAAATTTCGAAATTTAATTCCAGATGCATTGTTTAAAGTCCCATCGTTTCTCTGAAGTGGGAAAGTGCTCCGATCTCAAACTTGAGCGAGTTGTATCCTTTTTTGAGCATTTGAGGACCTTCGAGTAGTACGTCAGAGATCTTTATGAGGTGTTTTCAAAATGCCGCTTTCCATTTATCTTTTCAAATTCTATTATATGTTATGTTGCATAGAACATGCATCGCATCATATTTCGTATCAATTACAACAATTATATTGCAATTATGTTGCATACATGCGCTTCGTGCTTTTTATATCCATCATTTTCACACGAGTGTGATTTGGCCTGTACCCTCTTTCCCTTTTTGCGCGAAGCGTGGTTTGACTTGTATCTGTTTCCCACGGGTAAAACCTTCCCTCTCTCCTTATGAAATACGGTGAGATATGCCTGTTGGTTATACCACCTCTATTTCCCTTGTTCCTCGGTTAAAACGTTCCCTCTCTCCATATGAAATATGTTGAGATACACCTGTTGGTTACACCACCCTTGTTCCTTGGTTAAAACCTTCCCTCTCTCCATATGAAATACGTTGAGATACGCCTATTGGTTACACTACGCTTGTTCCTCAGTTAAAACCTTCCCTCTCTCCGTATGAAATACATTGAGATATGTCTGTTGGTTACACCACATTTTCTTTCACCCAGTTAAAACATTTCCTCTATCCGTATCAAATACGTTGAGATATGTTTATTGGTTACACTACCCTTCTTTCATTCGATTAAAACCTTTCCTCTCTTCATATGAAATACGGTAAGATACGCCTGTTGGTTACACCACCATTGTTCCTCGGTTACAACCTTCCCTCTCTCCATATAAGATACGGTGAGATATGCATGTTGGTTGCACCATCTTTTCTTTTTTCGCGTGAAACGTGTTTTGAATTGTTGTTTTCTTACCCCTTCCTATGTGAGGCACAGTTAGATTTGTTTTGACTTAAGCTGAGGCTTCTTTCATTCATATGGTGTCATCTTGTTATTGTTTATTGCATTGTTTTGCATGATTATGGACTTTTAAAATAACCGGCTTCGCGAAGCGTATAAGTCCAGCTTTCAAGTATATTCTTTGTGCATGTCATTTCCATCTTGCCGCTAAACTACGTTGGTTTGATTCCTTGCAAAGGGATACGTAGGCAACTTTCGAGTTCAACCAATTGCATTTACATATTGATTGCTAGCCCAAGTCTTATGGCCTTGTCAAAATGGGTCATCTTTGGACTTCAACATTTACTCACATCATTTCATGACTTCGAGCTCTGTCAAAGAGAGGCAATTGTAGACACCCCATTTTGATTACATTTAAGACTTGGGCACCTCATGTTTAATACTCGATGATGAATTATTACGTTGTACAATCATTCAATTTCTTTAGCAAAAGGCTTCGATTTTTAAGCTACAGAACCCAAGCCTTGCATCCCCTTTGAACCAAAACCTAATTTTGTTTTCTAGCCTGACCACCTAGAGATCTGCTAGCCAACAAGTGGCCAGCAGGCCATTTTTGGTTGGCCAACACCTTCATGGCCAGTCGGCCATGTCTAGCAACAGATAGATATTTTTGGCTACCAACTGTCCCCATGTGCATGTCTTGCACCAGCTCGCTCAATATAGATATTTCGGATGTGAGAAGGTTTTCTTCTATAAATACATGACCACCCTCATGGTTTGGGGTTAGAAAATTTTTCCAAGAGCCAAAACTTGTTCAACACACTTCCTTTCCTTCTTGCAATATACACACACTATCTATACACTTCCTAAGCCTAAACTTGGGGCCTCTTGTTGAGATTATTGAACACAAATTTCAGCTCTTGAAAGTAATCACCTTGTGGTTTGTGAACTAGAAGATCATCCTCTCCTTAAAGGGTAATCTTTGAGCCTTTGTATCAACATTTTCTATCTCTTTTCTTTTCTTTTTCACACAGTTTTTCAAAGTGTTTTTAAGTTTAAAAATGTGATTTTAAGTCGTAAAAGGAGGAGGGGTTAGCCACCATTTCTTTGGCTTGTTTACTATGCATCTTTCTTTATATTTTTATCCAAGTTTTCTACCATTTTCAAACTGATTTTCAGCACTGTTTTGTGCTATTTATGGGTCGTTTAGTGTGTTTATTTAGTTTATGCTTTGAATACTATGCTTGTGTTGTTATAAGTCCTCATAGATTTGGTTGTTTAGGCCATAGACACCAATCTATTTGAGTTGATAGCTCTCTTTACATGGTTTTCATACATATACTCACACTTGTAATAATCACCTTTGCATAATCACCTCTGCAATCTCCCTCATTTCTTTGCTTTCTTTGATTAGTCTCTTCAGAGGTTCATTACAAAGGCATTACATCTCTCTCATGCTAAGCACAATCTCTTTTTTGACACTACTCTTTATCAATTTTTGCACTTAGTAGACGTAATTATCACTTTTGGACAAAATGAAGAAAATATAAGAAAATGGTAAGGTAATGTAAAAGAGGTAAAAAAAAAAAAAAAAAAGGTAGCAAAATTGAGTTGGGTTCAATCGGACGTTATATTGAACCCATTAAGTCTTGAATCATTACATACTTTGTAGTGATGTTTAGTGATTTAAAAAGCAATGTTGTTGGTCTTTCATTTCCTTTTGTTGAGCTTTTGTCCTTTCGGTTCATAGATCATCACGCAACAAACTTGCGTGAATTGATGATTTGTGGATTAAATCTACTCCTCCATTGATTATCTTTGTGATAGGGAAGGGCAGAGAGGACAAACATCTCCTAGAAACACTCTGTTTTTGCTCTGTTTTGATTCTATGGAAGCACGGCAGTTCTCAAAAGCAGTGGCCGGCCAGCCACAACTTTGTATGGTCGACCACTTTCCAAGGCCGGCCGACCATCATTTTGTACAGGTAGTGGTATTTTTGTGGCAAAATAGAGTAGAAGCTGAAGCAAAAATAGAATAATTTTCTAGCTGTGAACAGAGCAAAATCTGACAACAAACAGCGAGGTTTTCGGGATGATGTTTTCGGTTGCGCACATGTGGTTCTACACCTCCCGTTCGTTCGAGTCCATTAGCTTGTAGCCTTTAGATTAATTTGTATGTTGTAACTAATTAATTGCTTTCATTTCATTCGAATTTGTAATAGGTAGTTAATTTAGTTAATTCATTTGGTAGTGTAATAATTAGTTAATTAGGACATTCATTCGGACCCTCTTGTGTGAGGGCCAATTTGTAATAATTATAATATTGTATATGTCTCCCAACCCCCATTTCTTTCTACCTTTTATTTACTTGCTTACTATGGTTTCTTGTAGTACCATATTTTCTCTTCGTCTCATTACTATGACTTGCATCCATTTTTGCATACATTAGGATTTGGCTCATCATATTTGATAACATCGATTATTTTTTTGCTTGCATCCATTTTTGCTTGAAATTGATCCATATGTCATGTTAAGAAGCCGAATTTGATAGTTGCATTTTGTATGTCTTGCGTTAATCATTTGCATATTAGAGCATGCATTTTTCTAACTGTTTTCTTCTATTTTGGTTTGCCTTGGTTGAGTACTAGGTGAGCGTTTTTGCTTTAGCATATTGCATGTATGTTTGTGTGGCCATATCAAACATATTTACCATGAGGTTAAGTGCTTATTTGATAGATCTCTTGAATGCCTGTAGATGAAGGCTATTTCGCTTAAATTGGGATGATTTGATTAAAGTACATATGAGCTCAGCTTTTTCAAGTAGCACATATTCAACACTCTTTTCAAACAAACATAAAATCAAAACATTCCAAAGTGGGAGAAATAGTCTATACTTGTGTGTCTCACATAGTAAGTTAGCATAATAATCAGAATAAGAGCATATAGTATTGACAAAAATCACATCATGATTAGTAAAAGCCGATCTTTGATCGAGTGAGGGGAGTGCTCCATTCATGACCTTCCCCTCTCACACCTAAGTTCCCGAGCCAAGACACTTTAGTTATGACGGACAAGTGACCTTTGACACAAATCACGGGTTTCCTAAATTTCTCAAAAATATTTGGGTGGCGACTCTGAAATCTGGCAATGCAGTCCGTTTTTGGCATTTCTGATTATAAATCGATTTTTCAAAGATTTACCGAATTTGGACTCTCATTTGTGTTTTTTTGTTTCACATTGCACTTGTGAAACCAGATTCAGAATCACGAGAGTTCGAACTATAGGGCTATCGTATTCGAGGAGACTAAACCCATCCGAGGAGCATGATGATCCAGCTACAACAGGGGACACACCAGGAGAAAGAAGAAGAAAGGGAGTGCTAGAAGAGACACAAAAAAATCGTAAGGTAGAGACACTCTCAGGTAGAGAGAGTGGCTCAGAGAGAAAAAGTATCATCTCATACCTAAATTCATCCATTCATTTTTTTCACAAATTTAGCATTTGAGACATTGATTATAAAATTGTCTTAGTCCAAGTAAATCAATTAGCAGCATGAATTATATTTATATCAGACATTATTATTGTTTTAAAATAAAGGGTCATACAAAAGCTATGTCATGAGAAATTGTCAATTCAGTTTCAATTTACATAATATGATAATAAAAGGTGTAATAAAAAATAGTCAAGAAAGGTCCAAATAAAAAAAATGAATCAATCAAACAACGAAAGAAAAAAAGTAAGGTCAATAACCTACCAACTTGGTGTAACTGTAATGCAATAACATACAAACTAATAACTTAAGTGCAATGTGAACCAAACTCATGAAATTCTTGAAACTAAATGTCAAAATATCAAACAAGTAAAATAAATTTATATTCTTTATGTATTTTTTCTCTTTCCAATAGGCATACATATATAGGTTATAAAACCTCAATGTAAACAACCAAAAAATAAATAAATTGAATACTACTACAAATATAAAAATGTTCAAAGGCCCTTTCAACAAATCTTAAAAAAAAAAAAGTCAACTACAAAAAATACCCCCACTACATATATATATATATATATATATATATAAGTATACAAAGAATAAAATTCGTGAAACCCTAGAATCCTACAACTGTCTGATTATGATGTTGTTGATACTTGAATGTAACTCGAATCTCAAACGCAAAGTTTGAATACAATTTTGTACTCAATTTACACTAAAATAATAATAATAATAATAATAATAATAATAATAATAATAATAATAATAATAATAAAACAAACAAATGATGACAGGTTACCATATGGGTTTGCCTTATCTCAAGTTGGTCATTTCAACTTGAGATAACGTTTGGTTTGGTAGGCCCATTTTGAGATCAATTTTGATGATCCGAACTGTTTATTTTTTAGTATTCGTTGTGTAAAATATTTATGTAAAAATCAAGATGATTGAATATCAGTATCTATATATTTGAATCAAATTTGTGTTATTAAAAATAGATAGCTTTTGAAATTGTATTTGTCATCCATTTTTTAAAAATAAATATGATTCAAATATAGCCAATGATGTCCAATTATCTTTTTTTTTTTTTTTGCAAAAATATTCTACCTAACATGTACGAAAAAGTGAACAGTTCAGATGACTGAAATCGGTCTCAAAATGAGCTTACCAAGTCTAAACACTATCTTAAGTTGAAATGACAACTTCGGAGAAGTTAAACCTTAAAATATATAACTGAAGTATGAAGCATTTGAAAAATAAGATAGAAATAAAATTGGAGATCATTATCGGATAGAAATGAAGTTAAAGATAATTATGAAATTAAAGATTAATTTTTTTTTTAAATGGATCATATAAAGATATGATAAAAATAAAGTTGAAGATAATGATAAGGTTAGAGATTAAAAAAAGAAAAGAAACTTAAAAAAAGAAATAAAAAATTAGAGATAATTGAAGATACTAGATAAGATTAAACAAAATAAAAAATAAAATAAAATAAAAAGAGATAAGGAGTGTTAGGTAACAATAGAAATTTTTTTTTTCAGATGAAAGGAGCTACAAAGCATCCGAAACAACCAAATAAACTAGATCAGTTTGAACCTCCTCCATCTACACCCTCAACCCTGAAAGCTGTTTTGCCTTCCTAGCCAATCCATGCACAACCAAATTAGCCTTGCAAGGAACATGAGCAAAGTCCTGCCAGCGAAATCCTCGACATGAATGTGAGGTACCTTGAAGAATATGCCCAAATTATGAGAGCTGAAAAGTCATTCAACTTAAGAGCCCTCACAATATTCAAAGAATCCCCTTCAAAAATATTATCACTCTATTATGTTATGTTTTCAAAATATGTATTTTAAAAATATTGCAAAGTAGTTAAGCGAAAGTAAATAGAAAAAATAGTCACTTAAATTATGCAATTAAAAATAAAAATAAAATATTCAAACGTACTAATATTAAAATAAAAAAAATAATTAAAAAAAAACATGTTTTTGTTCAAAAAGGGATCATATGAAAATGAAAATAATTTTGTTTACTAAATTATTCTTTTTTTTTTTTTGGAAAAAAATAGAAGATAAAATTTAAAAATTCAACCAAATATTTTATATTTCAACTTTAAAAATAGTTACAGAAAATAGTTTACAGAAATTAATCGTATAGTATATTTCAACTTTATAAATAGTTATAAAAATACCAAAAATTAATTACAAAAAAAGAAGAATTTTTCAAATTTAAAAATATTTGTGTAGGTGCAAGTCCAATCTGTGTGGAGTATAAGAGTGTAAGTTCAATTTGTATGGGATACAACTCCAGTCTGTGTGGGATGCAAGTCAAATTTGTGTAGGGTGCAAGTCCATTCTATTTGCGGTGCAAGTCAAATCTGTGTGGGGTGCAAGTCTAGTGTGTTTAAAGTGCAAGTCAAATGAGTGGAGTCTAATTTGTATGTGGTGCAAGTCTATTATGTGTGAGAGAATTTACAAAATGTCAACAGACTAAAGTTGCATTCCATACAAATTTGACTTGCATCTCACACAGAATGGATTTGCACTCTACATCAATTTGACTTGCACCCCGCATAAATATTTTTAAAGCTGAAACATACTATGTGATTTATTTATTTATTTATTTTTTTGTGACTAATTTTTTTTTATATAATTATTTATAAACTTGAAATATACTATGTGATTAATTGTTTTGAACTAATTTTCGTAACTATTTTTCAAGTTGAAATATAAAATATTTAATTGAATTTTAAAATTTTGTCTTCTTTTTTTATCTAAAAAATTAAAAATTGGATTTGATTTTTTTGTTTGGCTTTCTTAATTTTAGTTTGGTGATGTAATAATCCTTCCTGGGTAAGGGTTTGTTTCTTTCCCTTATGACTGCTTTTTCACCTTCTTTGTGGAGGTTTGGATTTTTCCTTCTATAGAAGTTATTTATCTCTTTTTGAGATCTAATGATATTGCTATATTAGATTGATCCAATCTTTTATCAGTTGGACAATGAAGGTTTTCTTCCCCATCTAAAAAAATTTTTAAAAATTGTTTGGTAAAAAACATTATTTTCATTTTCATATGAGAATCTATCTTTTAGAACAAAAACACATTTTTTTTTAATATTTATATGTTTCGATATTTTTATTTTTAATTGCATAATTTGAGTTAATATTGTTTCTATTTATTTTTGTCGACCTAGTTTACATATATTTTTAAAACATAACAAGACAGAATAATAATATTATTATTATTAAATATATTTAAAATTTTAGATAATTTAAGAAATTAATTTCACATTTTTTTTTGAGGCCTAGAAATTAGTTTGATGAAAACAAACACAAAAACGTCAAAATTAATTTCAATAATTTAAGTTTAAAATATATTTTTAAATATGGGATTGGCTTCCCTCCAATCCGTAATCTAACTAGAGGGTGTTGTTGGGCCCGTGGAGGCCCAACATGGGTCCTAGTTCGATAATCTGAACCATTCAATATGTAGAACTCATCGAGTACTATATGTCTGTAAAAAATCACGTTGATCAGATATCGATAGTTAATTCAGCGGATCAAATTTCTGTCAACCATTTATTTTTTCACAGTCCATTTTTTTTTATACAAAACTAATTTCATCACGTAGCTATCGATATCCGATAGTGATTTTTTGCAAGTATATAGTATTCGACAAGTTCTACACATTGATTGAGGTCGAATTGTACAACACCGAGGGCGTTAAATAGGATCTCTTAACTTTACTTGCATGTCAAATTATATATTTTATGTCTGTTTAATGTCAATCAGGTTGTACCTAGTGGGAGCATAAAATGAGCAAAAATAAAGAACTTGTAGAGAAAAGTGTTTCCCACAAGTGCGGAGGCCCATTCCCGTACGTACGGTCTTTACCACGCAGCCAAAATAGGGCCCAAGCTTCTTGCATGTGCAGAGATTTTCCCACACATGCGGCAGTACGTACCTCAAAAATCGTGTCGCTGTTTTAAACTTGTTTGAAAGATAGCAAAGGTATAAAAAAAGAAGAAAGAGAGGCTGGATGAGGGTCTGATTTTTTTTCCAAAGAAAAGGGAGGCTAGGGTTTTGAAGAGAAAGAAACTTGAAGTGTGAAGGATGTCTTCCATGGTGGCTTCTTCTCCACCTACCTCTCCCCATTCCTCCATAAGTGGCTAGTGTTCCAGTTTTAGGGTTTTAATGAAACCTTAGCCATGTAAAAGGATTTTTCTTTGGCTTTGATTGTGAAATGGTTTGAATAAATGTATGCATATTTTAGAAGTTTATAATAATTTTCATTTTCATCTCTTCAAGTGTTTTACTCTCTGTAATTATCTAATGCTTTCCATACATTACTTTTCTTTGTGTTTGTGTTCAAAGTATGAGAAGCGTCATGCTACGAGAGACGGGTCGTGTTGCTACCATAGTTTATGATTCGTGCCTGTACATTGAATGCAACAATCCTCTTGATTAATGTTTCAAACTTGTAGTTGTGAAATATTGGGCAGTTCAAACCGGAGTGCAATTGATGGCCGATGTTAAGTCTTATTTATGTGGTTAGTGGTGAATTCTTTGCCTTAGGATTTTCCCAAAAATCAGTATTTCAAATCCTAATTTTAATTGTCAATTCAATTTTCTTAATTTCATTTAATTCTCGTTTAGTCATAATATCTCTCAATCTTTTTATCAAAATTAATTTAGAAATTTAACAATTAAATTAGTTTAATTTCCCGTTTGTCCCTGTGGATCGATACCTGTACTTACCGTTATTCTAAGGAATTTGGTATAGTTTAGTGTTAATTTTGGTGTGTGAAATAACTCATCAAATTTTAGCGCCGTTGCCAGGGACTTTTGGCGAAACTAATTAATTTAAAGTTATATTCTTATTTTAATTTTTAGTTTAGGATTTTATATTTTAGTGTTGCTAAGTGTACAGAGTCTTTGCAAGTGAAGCTATCACTGAAGTACAAGTGGAGCGCAACCGAGCTTTAAAAGCAAACCACAACACAAAAGTGCTAAGAAAAAGCAAATACTCGCAAGCAAAGCACCAAAGTGCTCAAAAGAAATAAAGAGCTCAATTAGAGATTGGAGACAACGGTCTACACGTCAAGCACCCACAAGACGAGTAAAATGTTTTCGTTAAACCGCTATGAGTATTTTCTCCTATGGTATTTTGCTTTCATAACTTAGTGTACATAGTCGGAACTTAGTGTGTGTGTGTGGTGTATGCACGGGCACCGTTCTTATCGCCCTGAATTGTGGAGCTTGGACCTTGAACTATAAAGGACTCTTAGGAAACTGAGAGCCTCTTCCGATGTTCCTAGGCTTGAATATCCATATTATACCTTAAGCCATTAGAGACGGCGAACTCAACGGGACCCTTAAGGATTACTTCACACCCACGCTATATGCATCACCATCATGCATCCAGTTACCCGACACCACTGCTGCTCATTATGAGATTAAGTCCAGCACCATCCAAATGCTCTCATCATTCCATGGACTAGCTTATGATGATCCTTATAAACATCTGCATGAATTTCTGGAAATTTGCTCTACAGTGAGGATCTAGAATTTCACCAATGAGGCCCTAATGTTGTGACTGTTCCCATTTTCATTGAAGGACAAAGCTAAACATTGACTGAACTCCTTACTTGCTAATTATGTCACAACATGGGACCAATTATAACAGAAGTTTTTGGAGAAGTACTTTCCCATTGGTGAGACAAACCAACTCAAGCAAGCCATCACCAATTTTGCTCAAATAGATGGCGAGCAATTTCATGAGACATGGGAGAGACTTCGTGACCTTCTCCAACAGTGTCCCCACCACCAAGTGCCTAATTGGCAACTTGTTCAGACCTTTTATTATGGCTTAACTGAGCCTCACCGCCAAATGGTGGATTCTTCTTGTGGTGGGACATTCATGTCCAAAAATGACACCGAAGCATGGCAATTATTTGAGAACCTAAGTGATAATTCCCTTCACTATGGCTCCGCAGCCCGGCAAGTTCAGCAACCGATAGTTGGAGCCTGAAAAAAGAGGGTATTTATGAGGTAGGGAAAAACGTAGAGTAGCCCAACAAATAGAGGCATTGTCCCATAAAATGGACCAATTATTAGCTGTGGGACATGCCCCTACATAGCAAGATCAATCTTAATTTCACGAGGCGTGTGCTATTTGTGCAAGCCCTGCTCATGACTTGAGTGAGTGCCCTTCGGCGTCACAATTTTCGAAATTAGTCCAAGAGCATGTGAATGCGGCTCAAGGATTCTCCAACCCGGGTAATGACCCATATTCCAACACGTACAATCCAGGATGGAGAAATTACCCTAATTTTTCATGGAGACCTCCTTCACAAGGCACTTCTTGCAATCCTCCACCACCAAGGCAGAATTTTAATAATTTTGCCGACCAATCTTCCTACCAACCACTATAACCTTATCGACCCCCACAACCTTACCGGCAACCACAACCCCCACTTGTTCCTCAAGAAAACTTTGCCTTTGAGACTCAGGTGTTAGAAGTTCTCTCAAAACTTAAGGGGATAGCACCAGTAGTTCACTCTTATACTCACTCTATTGCCAAGCTAGGGGCCCAATTAGGTCAAATGGCTAATAACATGAATAAGAGAGAGGAGAAAAAATTATCGAGTCAGACTGTGGCTAACCCTAAGGGTCAATATGGGGCAGAGGGGTCAATGGGAATGGAAAGCACCATAAGGAGGTGCAAGCGGTGATCACTTTGAGAAGTGGGAGAGAGTTAAAGTCTCGGCCAGTTGTGTCTGAAGCAACTAGGGCTAAGAAGGGTGACCACAGTAGTAAACCCAATGAGAGCACGGGCGAGGAAGAAACACAAAAAGGGAATGACTTAGTCCCTCATACTTCACATGAGTCTAAGGCACCATATGTGCCTAAGGAACCCTTTCTCCAATGTCTTGATACACTGTCCCTTTTTAATAAAAAGGCGGCATTCATGGAAGCAATGATGAAGGTTTTTAATCAAGTTAAAATCAACCTCCCCCTGTTAGAAGCAATTAAGCAAGTACTTTCCTATGCTAAATTTTTTAAGGAGCTTTGTACGCAAAAGCGTAAATCTAGGACCTACGTGTCCCAAAAGGTCGTACTCACGGAGCAAGTAAGCTCTATCTTATTGAGTGACACACCCCCAAAACTTAAAGACCCGAGTGCCCCAACCATTGCATGCGTTATAGGGGACCATTTCATTGATAGGGCCTTGTTAGATTTAGGGGCTAGTGTCAATTTGTTGTCGTACTCCGTTTATAAGGAATTTGAGCTTGGTGAGTTGAAGCCCACTACTGTTACCCTCTAGTTGATTGACCAGTCCCTCAATGTGCCACATGGCATGATTGAGGATGTGCTAGTAAAGTTTGATAGGTTTTATTTTCCTGTTGACTTTTTGGTTTTAGATATGGAACCGATAGCCAGATCTAGGAAACAAATCCCGGTGATCTTAGGTCGACCTTTCTTGGCTAGGGCCGATGCATACATAAATTGTCGTATCGGGGTTATGGATGTTTCATTTGGAAATATGCAAGTGAATGTTTTCCAAGCATCGCAACAATCCTATGAAAAGAGAGGAGTCTTTATTTGTGGATGTTGTGGATTGGATTATGGAGGAGGCTTTACCCTTCATTCTTGTAGAGGACCTCTAGAGGCTTGTCTAGCTCATTTTGGGTTTGAAAATTTTGATATTGACGGGTCGGTTGAGGAGGTGAACGCCTTACTTAATTCTTCTTCTACACCGGATTTTCCTCCGTGGAAAGCTCGGTTTAAGTCCCTTCCTCCTCTGTCTAGAGAGCCTGTCATACCATCCTTAGTCACACCACTTACACTTGAGTTGAAACCACTCCCAACCAAACTCAAGTATGCCTTTTTAGGGCCAAAGGATACTTTACCTATCATCATTACATCGAACTTAACTGCAGAGCAGGAAAGTCAATTAATGAGTGTTCTTATGGCATATCAGAGTGCTATAGGGTGGTCGGTGGCTGATTTGAAAGGGATAGATCCCTCCGTTTGCATGCATCATATACATCTAGAGGAGAACGCCATACCTTCTCGTGAAATGCAACTGAGGCTTAATCCCAACATGAAAGAGGTTATGAAAAAAGAGGTGTTGAAATTATTAGATGCGGGTATTATATGCCCCATCTTAGATAGCAAGTGGGTGACTCTCACACAAGTGTCGCCCAAGAAATCGAGCATCACTGTTGTAGCGAATGAGCAAGGAGAGTTAGTCCCCACACGAACCACTACTGGGTGGCGTATGTGTATTAATTATAGGAGATTGAATTCCATGACTAGGAAGGACCATTTTCCTTTTCCATTTATTGATCAAATTCTTGAGAGGTTAGCAGGGCAGGGTTTTTATTATTTTTTTGATGGCTACTCGGGGTATAATCAAGTCCCGGTGTACCCTGCTGTAGACACCCCATTTTTGACCGTCCTCAAGACTTGGACGTCATCGTTTGAACACTCGATGATCATCCATGCTCGTGTTCGTTTTGAGTTCTTGGAGGTCTCGGCTACGCGCCTTGCCTCAAGATCTCTCAACTTGTCTGTTTTGTGCTTGGTTGTGGACCAAACACTTGTGTTTTTTGCTTCTAAGGGAAGAGGGTGGCTTGTTTGCGATACCCTCAACCCACCGGCCAAGGCTTGAAGCCATCGGCCCAGTTTTCTTTCCATCGGCCAAAAGTATTGGCCGATCGGCACTATATTTGGTCGGCTGGCACTTGTGTTGGTCGATCGGCCATTTTTGGTGGCCGAACCCTGTTCATCTACTTTATGCAGATATTTCATGCCAGTTGGCACAGCTGGCATCCACAATTAACCCCCTCCATACACGTGTATGGAGGGATTTGCCCTTTGCTTAGCTTCTCCAAGAAGCTTTGCAAATTGGATTTCTATAAGAGGGGAGGCCCTCCTCCCTTCTCAGAGGGTTCTGAAATTAGGGTTAAAAGAAGTTGTATCTCTCTATCTCTATATCTCCCTATCTCTATCATTTGTGTGTGTATTTGTGACCTAAAGTGATTTTTGTTCACACTATTGCACACAAACACCTAGCATTACACCATCCTTGGTTGCTGAGGTTCTAAGGAGTTGTTGTTAGGGTTCTTGGAGTGGTTTTGATCAGAGAAAGGTGCTGGTGTTGTGTTCTTGAAGGTGTTCTTCAAGGGTGAGCATTCTTGCTTTAGATACCCCTTTCTTGCTTAGGCTTTTAGCCCTTCTTTCTTATTGTTTTAAGCTTAGCTATTAACTGATAAAAGTTTTGTTTTTACTTGCTTTTGAACTTTGTTTAAGGTCATTTTGAGGTTTGGAGTTGTTTACCCCCTTCAAGGCCTTGTTAGGCCTTGTTTTAGGCCATCCCTTTTGGTCCTTTCTTTGAGCTTTGCATGGCCTCTCTACCACTGAAATCCAGAGGATTTTTAGTGGTGGAGAGGTGGTTTTGGTGTCCTAAATAGGAGAGGGTCATCCCCTCTCCTTGTTGTCTTGAATACTAGCATAAGTGGCTTATGTTGGTGGCTTGCATGCCTAGCTTGTTTTAGCTTCATTTAAGCAAGTATTTGGTGTTGTTTTTCCATGATTTACCTCTGTTTAAAGTTGGTTTAGTGGTCTCTTGCATGCACCATATGCTTACCTTGCAATCCCCTCATTTGCCTTAACATGTATCTAGCATTTAGACTATCATGCTTGCATGTTTTGGCTCAACTCCATGAAGCTTCTAGCCTTGTTTTAACATGCTTGAGCTCTTTTTTTCATTGTTTTGGTCATGCTTACATTGTTTTGTATAGCTACCATGCAATCTAGCTTGTTAGCATTGGGTGTTTGAGTCACTAGCATGCTCTATTCGGATCATTTCAGTGGTTTGACATCACTTGTAATATTATTTCTGTCCATATAGTATGCTCATGTACTTGCATTTGTCACTCCTTTAATGCTTTAAAGGGTTTGTGTTTTATGCCTCATGAATGTGTCGTTGTGTATGCCACCATGCTTAGGTCTTTGGGATGCCATCTAAGTGAGTTTTTGGGCTTGCTTTGACATGCCATAACTCTGTTTTTCATTGCTTAAATCATGCCATGTTTGGTTTTGATAGGTGTAGTGTAACACCCTCTTTGGTAGCCTTGCATGCCTCATGTTTTGGCGTTGTGTTCTAGCTTGTGTTGGCTAGTTTTGAGCTTGCTTTCGGTCTTGTTTGGACCTGCCTTGGGACTGTTTTAGGTCCTCTTGGCCCTTTGGGGCTTGCTTTGTACAGCCATGGTTTGAACCCTTTGGCTAGTTTCAAGCTTTAAGCTTTCTTGCATGCTTTGCTTATGTACTTTGGTCGGTTTAGCACCTCTCCTAACATGATTTCAGAGCTTAACATGTTTGTCACATGCCCATGTTTATCCTCTCCTAAGTGTGCTTAAGAGTTGTTCTACTATGCTTAAGTGTTAGGCCAATTGGCATGCATGTTTGTATGTGTTTTTGTCCTCCTTTCCATTGCATTTTGGCCACTGATTTGGACCTATTTGAAAGCTGTCCATTTTGGTTTAAGACCATTATCGCATGTTGTTGCATGCTTGCCTTGCATGTTGTTGCATACTTGGCCTATTGCATGTTGTCGCATGCTTGAGTTATATCGCATTCGACATGCCCCTTTTGTTAAGTTGCTTTGCATGTTTGCATGTATTGTCCCTTACATGTTGTTGCATGCTTGCCCCACATGTTGTTACATGCTTGCCTATCCTTGAATGTTGTCACATGCCTTGCATGTTTGCATGCTTGTTTAGGTTGCATTACATTGGCATGCTTATTACCATTAGCCTTGTATGGCATTGTCCTTGACATGCTTCATGTTGCATTAGTTTTGCTTGCATGATTGCATCCCTTGCCTCTTGATCAACCATGATAGAGGTTGGGGCCCCTTATATGTTTATGTGCATTTCATTTGATATAAATTGCACATTTGGCTCCTTTGGCCATCATGCATTGAAATGCGTGATTGGTGGTCCGAGGATCGAGGACTATACTCCCTTGAGTTCATAACATGATAGGGAGAGTGGTCGTGCAAACATTGTCTTGCAAATGTATTGCCATGCTCTGTTTGTCCTCTGCTGCAGCAACAACATTCTGCAGGAAAATATGGCCGGTCGGCTAAGCATTGTTGGCCGAGAGCTTTAAATTTGGTCGATGACCAATTTCCCATGGTCAATGGCCCTATCTCTTGGCCGATGGACTCTCAGAAAGTCCCCAAGGTGGTTCAGAAGTGTCACAGAAGTTGGCACAGTTTTCAGAGGTACAGAGCAGTGTAAACAGAGGCAACATGTGATATGGCAATGGATTTCCGAGCGAAGTCGTCCGAGCACGCATGCATCCCTCTTCCCGAGGCTGTTTTTACTGTTTTCATAGCTTAATTGATTTGCTTAATTAGTTAAGTGTTGTATAATAATTAATTAGCTTGTTAGTTAGTTAATTATGTAATTTGTATTATTCTTTCGGTCCCTCCGTCGAGAGGGCGCAATTGTGTAATAAGTGTGCGTGCGTGTGTGAATATCTTCCAACCCCACATCTTCCTCCCTTTTACTTACCTGCTTTCAACGGTTAGTTCTAGGGCACATTTCATTTAGCATCCTTATCCTCGCATGTTTGCATCCATTCATTTGTATTGCATGCACCGGGCTCGGCGCATCATACTAACTGCATTGTATTTCAATTCCAAGTTGAATACATGTATCGAGTTATCGCATCTCACATGCCATTCTAGAATAGCCGAGCCTATTTTAGTTGCATCCTCGCATGTGTTGCATTAGCCATTCTAACATGAACTAGGATCATGCATGATTTCTAACTAATTCTTTGTTTTGGCTCGGAGTACACTGTAAGTGTTTATGCTTTAGCATCATCGCATGAGTGTAAGTGTTGCCATGATAGCATGCTTGCCATGAGGCTATTTTGCTTATGTGTTATAATTGCCTGAATGCCTGTGGGTGAAGGTTGGATTACTTGAATTGGGACAATTCATCAAATCTGCATTTTAGCCTACTTGCGAGTAGCAAATTTCAAACCATTTCCAAACAAACGGATATGCGATGCTTGGTTCCAAATTAGGCGATCTAGTCTATACTTTTGTGTTGTGCGCGTCGCATAGTAATTCTAGCTAATTAATCGGAATAAGAACGCATGTGTTTTCAAAAACAAGATATCATGTTTAGTACAGGCCGATCTTTGATCGGGCGAGCGGGAGTGCTCATAGATGACCTTCCCCAATCGTACCCAAGTTCCCGAGCCGAGGCAACTTTGGTGATGACGGACACATGGCCTTAGGCAACGAGTCAGGGTTTCCTAAATTCCCCAAAAATAAATATTTAGGTGGCGACTCTTGTAACGAGCCCGCGGGGGACCTTCGCTACAGTTCGGACTCCCTTTTGTTTTGTTGCGGTTCTAAATCTGAACCAAAGAGTCCAACTCTGGCAAATCATTTTTGAGAAAAACAGATTTTTGAAAAGAAGTGCCAAACATGGACTGCTTTGCCAGATTACAGAGTCGCCACCTAAATATTTTTAAAATGGGAAATTTAGGAAACCCTGACTCGGTGCCGAAGGCCATGTGTCCGTCATCACCAAATGTCTTGGCTCGGGAGCTTGGGTACGATCGGGGAAGGTCAGCTATGAGCACCCCCTTTCGCCCGGTCCGAAGACCGGCCTCTACTAACCGTGATATCCAATTTTGAAAACGTTACGTGTTCTTATTCCGGTTATTAGCCTAGAATTTACTATGTTGTGCGCGCAGTAAACAAGTATAGACCAGATTGTCTAATTTGGAAACAAACATTGCATATCCGTTTGTTTTGAAAAGCGTTTTGAAATTCGCTACCCGCAAGTAGGCTAAAGCACGGATTTCAATGAGTTTTCCCAACTCAGACAATCCAACCTCCACCCACAGGCAGTCAAGCAGTTATATCATATAAGCATTTAGCCGCATGATAAGCATACTGTCATGGCAACATTCACACGCATGTGGTATGCTAAAGCATAAAATACTTACATCGTACTCCGTGCCAAAACAAGGAACTAGTTAGCAAACATACATGTCCCTAGGTCATGTTAAGTGGCTAATGCAACACAGGCAAGGATGAAATTTAGAGTAGGCTCGGCTAACCCTAAAATGGCACGTGAAATGCTACAACTATCACGTATTCAATTTGGAATTGAAAGTACGATGCAGTTTGTATGATGTACCGAGCCCGGTGCATGTTAACAAATGCATGGATGCACGCATGCATTGCATAAGGTATGCTAAAAATAAACGTGCCCTAATCTACCATCATAAGCAAGTAAATAAAAGGGAAGAAAGAAGTGGGGGTTGGAAGACATACACACACCCACACTTATTACAATTATGCCCTCGCTCGGAGGGACCGAAAGAATAATACAAATAATTAACTACGCAAGCTAATTAAATTACAAACCCATTAAATTAATTAAGCAGATTAATTAATTTAATTAAAGCAGTAAACCCCTCGGGGAGAGGGCCGGATGTGGCGCGTGTTCGGGACTTGCTCGGAATCGCATTGCCATGCCTAGCTTGCCTCTGTTTTCCCTGCTTTTCTCCTCTGAAGACTGCCAAAGTCTCAGGACTGCTCCCTTGAATCATGGGGATCACCACCGGCTGAGGGGAAACACCACCGGCTGAAGCATGTGGCCACCGGCACTGAATTCATCCATCGGCCATCAATATACTGCCGGTCGGCACTAAATACTGCCGGCCGGCACTGAATGCCTGCAGAACCTGCAACTCACAGCAGCAGAGGGCAACAACTTGCATGGCAATGCAATTCAAGCAATTTATGCACCAAACACACTCCTTATCATATTAATGACTCAAAGGAGCATGTGCCTCGATTCTCGGGCCACCAATCACGCATTTCCATGCATGATGGCCCAAGGAACCAAGTATGCAACTTTAATTTCAAATGCATGCAAAACAAACAAACATAAAAGGGGGCCAAACTTCTATCATGCTCATCTCAAGAGGCCAAGCATGTGCATTGATGTAATGCAATCCTAAACATATTAGCTAGCATGCAATATGGACAATGTAATGTAAGGATGTTAATATGCAAACACACATACAAGACAAGCATGCAAACCCAAACAATGGGGTGGACTTAAACACGACTTAGGCAACTCTAAATAGGCCTAAAATCAGTGGCCAATAATGCCCAAAAATAAAGTCTACACACACACACACACATGCATATGTTAAGACTTAACACTTAGGCACTAAGCAAGCAACCTTCAAGCACACTTGGAAGGGGATATCATGGACACTTAGCATACATCATAAACTCTGAAAATCATGTAAAACATGGTGCCAAACAAGCAACAAAGCGAACTAATCATGCTATAATGGCCCAAGCATTCAAGGCTCGCCAAAGAGGTAATGGACTACACTTAACACAACCATTCATGGCATGCATTGGGCGACCAAAAACAGAGTTTTAACACATAAAACTAAGTCCAAAAGACCACTTAGATGGCACCTAAGTGGCTCAAGTTCAAAGGCATGCATAGTGACCAAAACAAAGGGCATGCAACACATGCTTTCAAAGCAATAAAGAGGCGACTTAGGCAAGCATATGGGCATGCCAAAGGGACTGATATTACATGTTGAATGGTTCCAAACCACCAAAACAATGCAAGCAACACATGCTACACATTCACATACTTGAGGCCAACAAGCCAAAATACAAAGGGGCTATACTAAGCAAGTGATGGTCGACCAAAACAACCAAAAACAGAGCTTAATCATGGCAAAACAAACACAAAAGCTTCACAAAGCTGGGCCTAAATCATTCTCAAACGAAGGCTAACAACCTAAGGCATGTTAAGGGAATTACGAGGCATTACATGGCAACTATACTAAACATGTATGGAGCACCAAAACCAACATACAACCTGATTATATTATGGCATAATAAGCATGAAATGCAGCCTAAACATGATCAACACACACTTGAACATAAGGCTCCTTCAAGAGGCAAAACTTGCCCTTTTCAAGGACATCAAGGAGAGGGGGTGGCCCTCTCCTTCTTGGGACTTCAAAGCATCATCTTCACCACTGAAATCCCTCAAGATTTCAGTGGTGGAGAGACCTCAACACCAAAATCCCGAAGCTCTCACAAAATAGCACAAAATGAGGTCTTTTCAAGGCCTAAGGGTGGTCAAACCCTCCCAAAGCACAAAACACTCTTAACCAACAATAAAGAGGACCAAAAAATAGAACTTTTATGTGTTGATCACCAAGCACAAAAATAGTTCTAAGCTATGTAAAAATGGAGTGCAAAAATGGGTTAAAAAGGGGTAGTTTCTTACCCTTGAAGACCACCTTCACAAAGGTTGATGTTGTTGCTTCCTTGAGCTCAAATCCAACCAAAAACTTCAAGAACCAGCCCTTAGAACCTCAGTAACCAAAGGAAGGTGAAACACTAGGTGTTGATGAGCAATAGTAAGTCACAAACACCTAGTGTACAAATAAGAGGGAAGAAGAGAGATGGGATAGATACAAAACTTCTAACCTAAAACCAGAGCTTCTTCTCTGTCTAAAATGTCTAAAAATCCAAACTTCTTCCAACCTTTTTGAGCCAAGAGAAGAGCTCCTTCTCTTAAAGGCAACAAAGCTTACAAGCTAAGTCACCAAGAGGCTCATCCCTCCATACACGTGTATGGAGGGGAAACAAAAGCCAAACAGCTGTCTGAAAATATCTCAGAAAGCAACTGCACAGTAGTCGGCAGGGCAAAATGGTCATTTTGCCAAAATTGACTGCCGACCGGCACAGAAGAGTGTCGACCGGCACAATATAGTGCCGATGGCAACACCAACTAGCCGGTGGCCTCTAGCCACTGCCGGTGGTGTGTGGGGATGCCTCACAAGGCATTCCCTGCCCCTCCAAGGCAAAGCACAAGTGTTTGGTGCAAAACCAGACACAAAACGGTCAAGTTCGGAGATCCTGAGGCAAGGCGCGTAGCCGAGAACTCCGGGAACTCCAAACGAACACGAACATGGATAATCACCGAGTGTTCCAACGGTGATGTCCAAGTCTTGAGGACGGTAAAAAATGGGGTGTCTACAACTCTGTATCTGACAAAGCAGTCCATGTTTGGCACTTCTTTCTTAAAAATCAGTTTTCCAAAACGATTTGCCGGATTTGGACTCTTTGGTGATTTATCGGTCTCGCATTGCACTTTGCGGGATTCGATTCAGAACCATGACATTTGAGTCTGAACTGTGGTAAGCAAGGCCCTTGGGGCGCGTCCACAGTTTCTGACGACTCTGCTGGGGAGTTAGAGAACTTGACTCGAACTCATGATATCTTGTTTTGATTACACTTATGTGTCTCTTTGCATTGCATTTGCATTGGTGCGCCTAATACACCGTGTTTGCCGTATGCTATTCCTGAACGGTTTGCCGGAGGCTCGCTTCGAGAAGCGTGCCATAAGGCTGACTGGTTGCTGGCTCTGCCACGATGGGAACACAAACCTCGGTTTTAACTGGGGCACCCTTTTTGACCATTCGACCTAGTGCATATTCGGAATCCATAGTGACTATTCCAATCTAGGACAGGTTGCTACCCGATTCTAGGTTGTTTGAAACAACTGTGTGCATAGCAAAACCCTAGCTCCTGGCAAAATAGGACAGGGAAACCCCACCCCAACGTAGGGGTGTTTTGGCTCTCATTTGCTTGTTATGTGCTTTTAGAGTGTGTCTCTACAGGAATGCACGTATCAGTTTGCAAGTCTGAGTATTAGGCCTGCGGGCATCAGTGTTTTGAGAATCAGTTATATCTGTGGGTATCAGATTCAGTTTCGTGGCAGTGATTTTTGAAAACAGTGATCAGTGGTTGAGAACAGCTCATTCAGCGTGTGTTTGCCAACTGTGTGTTGTCTTTATTTAAGCTGTTATGCTGTCCATTTTTCTGGTCATTTTATTTCCTTATTATGTGTTGTCTTTATTTAAGCTTTATGCTGTCCATTTTTCTGGTCATTTTATTTCCTTATTATGCTTTATTTATCTGTTTGCAAGGTAGTTTAGCACCAACCCCATCAGTGAACAGTCAGGCTGAGGGTTTCAGTTTCTATTATAGGGACAGATATACCGGGTATTCATCTAGAACAGCACAATATGGCAGGAATGGAGGAGATGATGCGTCAGCTCCAGGAAAGCATGAGAACCATGTAGTAGGACGCTACCCGTCAAGCAGAATTTGCCAAACAACAAGCCAAGGTCATGGCCCAATAGACAGAGTTAATCGCCAGGTTATAGCAGCAAACCAGAGCATCTGCTTCACACCAAGTTCCTCCCCCACCAAGAGTTCCAATACCCGGGGAACACCAAATGTCCAGGAAGATACGGACTTCCGACAGGGCGACTCCCGCCCCCAATCCTACCCCAGCTATCCAAAACACCTCCCAAATCTACTCCGATTCTCCTTTTGAGTTTGAGGTGGACCCTACAACAGTGAAAGTGAGCAAGCTTGAAAAGCTGTTCAAGAAATCTCAGGATGTGAAGTCCATTCCAGATATTGAGGATAGGTACACCGACTCGGCCATAACGCTGCCAGATCGGTTTAAAATGCTGCACATCGACCACTTTGACGGGTCTGGAGATCCTATGGTGCATTTGCGGCTATTTTCGGATATACTGAGGCCAATGGGCCTTTCCAGATTACAAAAGCTTTCTTTGTTTGGTCGGACCCTGTTGGGTGTAGCGGCCATTTGGTATGCAAAACTGGAGGATTCCGTCAAGAGGAACTGGAAGGAGATGGCCGAGGCCTTTATAACTCAATACTCCTACAACACACAGATCGAGGTCATAACCCGTGATCTTGAGACAATTAGGCAGGAGCCTACGGAGAGTTTCTCCAATTTCGCGACCCAGTGGAGGGCCAAGGCCTCGATGATGACCATCAGGCCTGTTGACAAAGATCAGATTCGGATGGTTGTGCGCAACCTCCAACCCAAGCTTATGCAGAAGATGATCGTCCTCTCCTTCCCCACCTTTGCGGATCTTCATGAGATTGGAGTGCAAATCGAGGATGCAATGAAACAGGGTTTGATTGACCAGGATAGAGAGCAGCCCAAGAGGGCATTCAACCACAGTACAAATGCAGGCACAAGCAGTGCTGCAGCTGGCAGATCTTCAGATGTGGGAATGGTCACCACCACCACCCCGAGAACCCTTGCAGCTACACCATTCACCGGCGCGTCTGGAAGTAGCTCACAAACAACCAAGTACTCTTCCCGAGGCCAAAGAACCTTCACTCGACTATATATGCCCCTGTCCAAAGCTCTAGGGGTTTTGATCAAGAAAGGGCACTTGAAGCCCCTAGAGCTGCGGCCATTGACAATAGGGTGATCGTGCCTCCGGAGAAACCGAATGTCACAACCAACCCTCTCCCACCACATAACCAAGCTTCACCTCCCAAACGCATCAATCTTATCCAAACTGGGGTTGTGTCATACGACCCTACCATATATATCACCCCTTCTCACCTACCCAAGCCGGAGGTGTTCATTCTAGATAGCATTGACTTGTGCATGTTGGACATTTCCCAAACCCAGTTTGAGGCGGTGGTGATACCTATCAAAGATGGAAGTGGGTCGATTGTGGGGGCAGATCAAATTGATGATACAGGCCCTGAGGGATCTGCGAATTTCATGAATGACCCGAGTGGTTACATTGTATTAGCAGGCCAGGCTAGGCCGAGAGTGGAATTGCCAGTGGGGGTAGAGATTTGTGTAGCACGGGAAGATAGACTTAATCAGGGGCCGGAAGACCTGGCCGAACTAGCGGAGGACATTGCTAACCTTCAGTTTTTCGATGGGCGAGACTTAGGAGACATGGCAGTCAATTGGTTTGATGAGTCAGCGGAATCTACTGGGTGGCTTGACGACCAGCCAGATATTGTTGAACAACTTCAGTTAGAACAGGGTCCGTCAAGGACGAAGATATCAACTGTGGCCGGAAGGGCCGAAGAGCAGAGTGCATCACCGGAGAGCACCGGTGTTAAGAATCTTGCTCAAGATATCGGCAGTTTGGGAATGGCAGAAACTGAACAGCAGTTTGTACTGAAGCAGTTTGAGCAGGAAAGGATCGAAGATTTTGAGAGGACTAGAAAAGCTAAAGCCCCTGTGGGGACAGAATGTGCCGCGGGCACAGGAAAGGAAGGTGCTGCAGGCACAGGAACAATTGTAACGAAGCCGGACCGGCGTCTGTCAGCTGCCGATGGCCTGTGGTGGGAAGATGATGATCTATGTCTTGCTCACACAGATGAGGACTGGGGGAATAACCAGCTGGATAATACCTGGTACATTGGCGAAGTTGACTACATGACTAGGAGCAGGCGGTATTTCAAGCCCCCGCATTTAGATCAACCAAAGGCGTCCGGAAAGGACAAGGAGGCGGAAAAGCAGAAAGAAAAGCTGCTCGAAGAAGAGGCTGTGCTGAAACAGCTCAAAAAAATACAAGCAGACATCTCCATCTGGGGACTGCTTATGGCTTCAAGAGTTCATAGACAAGCTATCCTTTCAGCAATGGACAAGGCCAAACTTTCAATAGATACCACTCCTGAGCAGCTGGTAGGATTGGTTTTTCCGGGAGGAGCTTCCCCGACGTTGACCTTTTCTGACAAGGAACTACCGCCTGAGGGCGCAAATCATAACAAACCTCTCTACATCTCAGTGGAATGTAGAGACAAGTGGGTACCGGTAGTTCTTGTCGACACGGGATCTGCCATTAATGTGTGCCTGTCAAGGACAGCATATGCAATCGGGTTGAAGCCCGCGGACTTTGAGCCAACTGCCCAAGTGATACGGGCGTATGACAATACTAGTAGAGAAGTGATAGGGACCGTGAGGATTCAAACCAAGGTTGGTCCGGGACAACACGAGATTGATTTTCATGTCTTGGACGTTCCTGCGACCTTTAATCTACTCTTGGGGCGGCCGTGGCTGCACCAGGTGAAGGTAGTCTCTTCCACCCTGCATCAGATGTTAAAATACCCCCACGGGAAAGGGGTGGCTATAGTTTTCAGGAATTCGTCAATTCATCCACCGCGAGAGGTGTCTACACCGGTTTTGGAAATCGAGCATGGCGCGGAGGATGTGTTTCTATCAGGATTTACCCTAGCCGAGGCCCGGGTCGTACAGAGCATTTTGGCTGCTGATGAAGGGTTGTATGTTAGCGCACAGTCAGTATACCTCATGAACAAGCTTCAGCACATCCCTGGGATGGGACTAGGAAGAAGTGGCCGGAAGGGCATTGCAGTATCGGCCGAAGTGCCGCACAACCCGCATACCTTTGGTTTGGGTTATTTGCCCACCAAAGAGGACTGGTTGAGAAAAGGAAAAGAGATGGCTGGGAGAGCCAGAGCCAAGCAGACCGGGAGGCATTTTCATTTGATGCATCAGCCTATTCAGGGCACCCTGAACGGACGCTTCATCCGGGAGGGGGAGGGGGAAGACTTTCCATTCTGCGGCTTCCCAGAGCCATGGTTGAACGCAGAGAAAAGGCGCCTTCCGGGATTTGAGATCTTCTTTGACTTGCAGTTATCCGGGGATGATGTCGCCGAGGAGCAGACAGACCCATCAGCTGAGGTTGAACAGTGTAAGGAAATGGATTCCGAGAGCACCGAGTTTGAAATGGGGGTAGCACTGGCTTGTCTACTATCAGATCCTCCAATCGTACATGAGTGCTTAGGGGATGATCTCTCAGTGTCTATGATTGGGAATGAAACGGCTGCGCGCCCACCTTCAAACATTTTGGATACATCCATCGCACCCTCCCTCGTTTGGCAGTATGAGGAGGGATTCTTATCGAGCAGCACCGGGTCAGGTAGTGAGTCGGAATCTGATTCCACCGAGTCTTGTGAGTCGGAATCAGGTTCCAGCTCGTCTGAGTCTGAGTCCGGTATTCTTGGGGGTGATAACCCGGATGCCATAGTCCTGTCTAGGTCGTCTTTTTCTTTCTCTTTTGAGTCTGTTGTAGCAGAAGAATTGGATGGACTAGATGAAGTGCTTAACGAGAATTGTGCGGCTGTGGCCTTTGATTACTTTTCTGTACCTTTGATTTATTGCATTAATTCAGACTTTCAAAACTTCGATGAAAACGACGAGGAAGAAATTCCTCCGATTTTGAAATATTTGCTAGAACAGGAGCAGGAGCAGTTTCTAAAACCACTGGCTGATGAAATCACCCAAATTAATGTTGGTACTGAGAAGGACCCGCGGCTGGTCCAGATCGGGTCCACGTTGTCTTTGGAGGAGCACGAGCGCTTCGTCGCTTTATTAAACGATTTCAAAGATGTTTTCGCGTGGCCCTACGAAGACATGCCTAGAATCGATCCTGAGATTGTACAGCGCCGGGTCCCTCTTGACCCAGAGGCCCGACCTGTTAAGCAGAAACTCAGAAGGATCCGCCCAGACTGGGCTATCAAGATCGAAGAAGAGGTCACCAAGCAAATTGACGCAGGGTTCCTACTAGTATCTGAATACCCAACTTGGTTGGCCAACATGGTTCTAGTGCCGAAGAAGGATGGCAGAATCCGAGTATGTGTGGATTTCAGAGATTTGAACAAAGCCAGTCTGAAGGAAGACTTTCCTCTGCCGCATATCGACGAGTTAGTGGATTTTGTTGCGGGGCATGCATTGCTCTCATTCATGGATGGCTTTTCAGGCTACAACCAGATTGTAATGGCACCCGAAGACCAGGAGAAGACTGCTTTTACCACCCCATGGGGGGCCTATTGTTATAGGGTGATGCCGTTTGGGTTGAAGAATGCTGGAGCTACATATCAATGGGCTGCAACCACAATATTGCACGACATGATCCACAAAGAGGTTGAGGTGTACGTGGACAACATGATTGTCAAGTCCAAAGAAAAAGAGGGCCACTACACTGCCTTGCAAAAGTTCTTTCAAAGGATTAGAGAGTTTTGGTTGTGGCTGAATCCTCAGAAATGTACGTTTGGTGTTACAGCAGGGAAAATGCTAGGGTTCTTGATTACACAGAGAGGTATCAAAGTCGACCCTTCCAAAATCAAGGCCATCTTAGAAATGCCACCACCAATGACTGAAAAGGAGGTGCGAGGCTTTCTAGGTAAAGTGCAATTCATAAGACGGTTTATTTCAAAATTAACCTTGACTTGTGAACCACTCTTTGGTCTCCTGAAGAAAGGGACAAAGTTCTAATGGGACGACCGATGCCAAGCTGCTTTTGAACAGATCAAACAATATTTACAGAACCCACCTGTGTTATCACCGCCTGAGCTGGGGAAACCGTTGATTTTGTACCTTTCAGTGACTGAAACTACAATGGGCTACATGCTTGCGCAAGAGTCTGAGGACAAGGTGGAGAGAGCTATCTACTAGCTGAGCAAGAAGATGCTAGGTTATGAGACCCGCTACACTCCGTTGGAGAAGGCTTGTTTGGCCTTAGTATGCGCTACCAGGAAGCTGCGGCACTACCTGTTAGCTCACTCCGTAATATTGGTTTCCAGATTGGATCCCATCAAATATCTCTTCGAGAAACCAGCACTTACGGGTAGGCTAGCTCGTTGGTTGCTTTTGCTTTCCGAATTCGATTTGAAGTATGTGACGCACAAGTCAGTGAAGGCGAGAGTGGTAGCGGAGTTCCTAACCGATCACCCAGTTGAAGGGGATGAAGCAGTTAAGTACCTGTTCCCAGACGAGGCCATTTTGCATGTCGAAGAAGAAACTTGGACGATGTACTTTGACGGAGCGTCAAACCAATACGGATATGGGATAGGGGTGTTGCTAATAGCACTCGACAATTCCCGTATTCCTCTAGCATTCAAACTCCGGTTCAAAGTATCGAACAATGAAGCAGAATATGAGGCATGTATTGCTGGTTTAGAGGCTGCCCTAGAACTAGGGGCAAAACGGTTGGACGTCATCGAGGACTCGAACCTTGTTGTATCTCAAGCTAAAGGAGATTGGAAAGTCAAAGAAGAAAAGATGATTCCTCGGTTTGAGAAGTTGAACTTCGCTCATCTGTTAAGAGAGAACAACAGGTTTGCAGATTCACTAGCAACTCTATCCTCTATGATAGACATCCCTTTTGGAGTCCGGATGCGTCCGATCATCATAGACCAGAAGTTTGTGCCGGCCTATGAGCTAATTGCTGTCATAGAAGAGGTTCAAGATGAAAACCCCTGGTATTACGATGTTTGGAACTTCTTGGAGAAAGAGGCGTATCCACCAGGGGCGAATGCCAAAGATAAGAGGGCAATTAGAAGAATGGCTACTCAGTTCATCATCTGCGGGGATAAACTGTACAAGAGAGGTCATATCGGGATGCATAAGCTGTGTGTTAATGCTGAAGAATCGAAGCGCTTGACGGAGGCCATCCACGGAGGAGAGTGCGGAGCACATATGAACGGGGTGATGCTAGCCCGGAAAATCCTTAGACAGGGTTACTACTGGTCCACCATGGAGGAGGATTGTATTGGCTTTGTCCGGCGATGCCACAAATGCCAGATCCATGCAAACCGCATAAACATTCCGCCGTCGAAGCTATACAACATGACTTCGCCATGGCCATTTTCAGTCTGGGGGATTAATGTGATCGGGGCTGTCACTCTGAAGGGTTCCAATGGGCATGAGTTCATTCTGGTCGCGATAGACTATTTCACAAAGTGGGTTGAGGCCCAATCTTATGCGGTGTTGAAGGCTTCGCATGTTGCAAAGTTCATCAGGAACAACATCATCTGTCGATATGGGGTCCCGAACGAGATCATTTCAGATAATGGTTCCCACTTCAAGAAAGAAGTGATCGACTCGTTGGACAAATACAACGTGGCTTTTCATAAGTCATCCACATATCGGCCGCAGACCAATGGAGCAGTTGAGGCCGCCAACAAGAACATCAAACACATTTTGCAAAAGATGGTGGAAATTTACCGGGATTGGCCAGATAAGTTGCCGTTTGCTCTGTGGGGCTATCGGATTTCAATTAGAACTTCTACTGGGGCGACTCCGTATTCCTTGGTCTATAGGATGGAAGCCGTTCTGCCTATCGAAATTGAGGTTCCGTTTTTACAATTACTGGCTGAGTGTTACATAGCTGAGACAGATTGGCAGCAGAACAAGTTCGAAGAACTCATGCTGTTTGATGAGCGAAGGCTAAAAGCACTGTACCATGTTCAGGGTTATCAACGACGAATTGCCAAGGCTTTCAACAAGAAAGTTAAGTCCAGAAATTTGAAAGAAGGAGATTTGGTGCTCAAAGACAACCGAGCTCCCATCCACGACCCTAGGGGCAAGTTCAGACCCAATTGGACTGGTCCTTATATCATCAAGTCTATCTGGTCGGGTGGAGCCGTCGTTCTGATGGACCTAGATGGCCTAGAGTTCTCCCAACCGATCAACATGGACAAGTTGAAGAAATATTTTCCCTGAGAGGCTCGCTAGGCCAAAAACCCAAAAGGGCGACCTAGGCAAAAGTTAGAGCACAGAAAATTTGAAAATATAAAAACTGAGCTCGCAAGGTTGAAAACCCTCAAAGGGCGACCTTGGCAAAAGTTAGAGCGTAAAAGGTGAGGGTTAATACACGAGTGAACCTAAGCCGAACTACGTAAGGCTTGATTCCCATCTTTGGGATACGTAGGCAACTTCGTTCTGAAGTCTAGCCATAAACACTTCCTCGATCAACTTTGTCCATGTGACCGCCTTCATCTTTGTCTATTCAGCATTCAAGAGCTCGGTTATGATCTCCGGTGCAGTGCTATTCAGACTAGGGGCAACTTTCCAGTTGCTGGAATCCGGGGTTGTGCATCTCAGTGACAGATCTCAGGCGTGTCCAGTTCTGATCCATATTGAAAATGGTTTTGAAAAGTTTTAATAAAAGGTTGATTTTGTTCAAATTAATCTTTTTACAACTTAGACCATTTTGGACCAAACGGAAAATTTTCAGTACCCATAACCTTCAATTTTATTGATTTCAATACAGAGTTCTCCTGCTCTTGAATACAAAGTTGAAGTTGCTTTTCATTACATTCATAAAGAAAACTTGAAAGTTCTGATTAAAAGCAAATAAATCTGGGGCATAGTCAGGTGTTCCTGCGTTCCCTCCCAGAGCCGGTCGAAGCCTCTGATGCTAAGCTGGGCCCGATTTGTGCCTCTTCATTGAGCCAATCTAAGCACTCATCAGAGAGGGTGTAGCTGAAAGTAGGAGCGGGGACCAGAAGTTCTCTCGTCCTCCATGCTGCGGCATACCGAGCTAGCTGCGCGCCTCGGACTGGGAATGTAGCGGGGTACTCAATCCCCTCCTCGGGGCAAGTCTGATCATGTCCGAACTGGCGCCAGAACTGGAACGGAAAGTAAAACACGCAGTGAGTCAGGCCAATCAACTGGATCCCGGGCTGACGGGTCATGCTATAGCTCATTGCTGGTAAATTGAGCCAAGGGCAGCGCCAAGCAATGCGATCTGCGGACAAATTGCACATCCAGCTGTACCACCATCCTTTATCCGGAGCATCGACTAGACGTCGTCGGGAGAAATAGCTGCGAGCTGAATATGCCGGACACGAGTCCACAACTCTCAACTTGTCCATCAACCACACCTGGGGAGGGACGAAAAATGAGAGAATAAAGAATAGAGAGATGTACGTTGAAAGGAAAAGTGAGCAGAAGGTTTTGAGAGAAAAATCGAGCCTGAGGGCCGAGTGATGTGAGCAATATATGTGTGAGATGGGGTGGGAAACATTACCTGCAATAGTAATGGACTCCCCGCAAACCTAGCCGTCTCCCGGCGATGAAAAGCATCCAATCCCATCAACGTTTCGGCTAAGCGTCATGGTGATGCAGCTTTTGCCCTCTTTCAAGCCCTCGGCGACATCCTCAACGAGTGCTAAAAACCATGCGAAACCCATCGAGGAGGCCTAGTAAGAAGAGGAAGTATAGAATAAAGGATATGCATGAAGCGAATAAGCTGCCAATGGCGGTCGCTCGCGATAACCGAGACGGTCCGCCGCGATCACCGGTAATCAGAAAATTGACAAACCAAGCTCGAAATGTCCAGCTCTCCGTCGCAAATTAATGACCGAGCGTCATGCAAAGTAAGGCCGCACATCCTTCCTAAGGCTTGAACGTGGCCGAACCGGAGTTGAGGCAAGATTTCTTCATCGCGCTCGGATTCCATTAAAGCTTGGAAATCCTCGAAAGTGGGACACACCTCTTAACCACCAAAGCTAAAGACGTGTGTTACCGGGTTCCAAAATCTTGCCGTGGCATAGAGGAACGAAAAATGCAGCAGGGTGCGACCCAAAGTGAATAGTGCATTTATGCCGAAGCCTCGGAAATTCAGCTTTTTCGAGCCACCGAAGTTGGTATCCAATTTGTGAGATTTTGGAGAAGAAACTCTTCCATTGGTGCAAATCAGTGTGAAATGAGAAAAAACTACGAAGCTGAGGCTTTTTGTAGAAGATAAGGTGTTTTGAGTGGAAGACAAGTGTCGACATTCTAGAGGTGCTTGCATTTTTTTTGGCGATCGACACAAATATAGTGCCGACCGATCATCCCTTTTGGCCGATCGGCTTAAAATTTTGGCCAATGGCCATTTCTTGTGGCCGGTGGCATTTCTCTTCGGCCGATGGCCTTCTTCTTGTTCCCTGAGCTGTTTATGTATTGAACATACTGAGAATTTGTGACTAGCACCACTTCTAATGCCTTTTGGTGATGATTTTGCAAAGTCACGCCTGCGTTACTTCGATTTGTTTATCGAGTTGTTGTACGTTTGCTTATCGAGTTGTGTTTCACATTCTTTAAGTCTTTGCTTTGCTTATCGAGTTGTATTTATACTTGGTTAGCTTATCGAGTTATTTGTTGTAATTATTGAGTTGTTTTTGTCGTTAGTCGGTTCACTACCTGATTATTACGTTGCAAGTGCTTAATTTTCAAAACAAAAGTTCAAATCTCATTTACATTGTTATGTAATACGATGTGATGCGATGCGATGCATAAAATGTACAAATGTAACACTTTTTAAACAAAATAGTTGTTTCATTTCATCATATGTCTCTTGCAAAGTACATAGTTTTGAGAAAATAAAACCTGCCTGAGGCAGTACAATGTGCTCAAACTACCAATAAAAAGAAAAGTAAAACAAAAAGAAGGAAAAGTAACAGAGTGTCTGAACAGAGCTAAAAAAAGAAGAAAAAAAGCAGCAGAAAGTCTGGATCAATATCAGTCATCTCAAGTACAGGAGTCGGTCCTGGTCTTCTTCCTAGACGAGGGTCCAGGGTCACCACCGCCATCTCCATAATCAGAATTTGAGCTGTCTCCGGCCTCGCCCTGGGACGATGTCGCCTCCTCGTCAGAATCATCGGGGGAAAGCTCTCGTGAACTGCTCTCAGCACGGGTGCGCCTATGTCTGCCTCGGCTGTGGATAGTCATCCTCTACCTGACTCCCCCTCCTCTGCGAATAGGAACGGACGGTCCAGCTGGAGCACCTCCCGCGGCCAGAATCTGGAATGGAGCCTGAAAAGGAACAAATGGCACATGCATCAGTTATGCTACGCAAAGCAGAGTATGAATGCCGAATACAATGTGTGAGTACAGTGTATGAATGCTGTGAGCAGTATATCAGTACAGAATGCAGTGTAGGAATACAGTGTATGAATGACGTGAGCAACGCTGTGAGCAGTATGTGTTACAGTGTATCAGTGCCGTGAGTGCTGTGTATCGAGTGCCGTGTTGACAATGTGGTATATCAAATCAGTATGGAGCAAATTGTGCAAAGTTTGGGACTGCGGTTGAAAGAACTTACCGGGATCCCGTAGATGGTGAGCAGGTCAATGCTCCTTTGCAGCATCCCTATCGTTGAGGCCGCCAACTCCAGGGACTAGCGAGTGTACTCGACGGAAGCTTGCAAAAGCATTGAAGTGATTAGTATTCTGTGAGGTATCAAATGAATTAAAATGACTGAACAGAATGCAAAGTCTAGTAGTACATACCGGGGTCGAGCCGTAGACTCTGAGAAGCTCATGATCAGCCGGAGGAGGAGCGAATGGGATCTGGTAAGTCTCCCCACCCTGCCCTCGGCATGTGATCGTCGTGGGAAACTCTGGCCATCCAGCTCCCTGTCCTCTCCGGGACCCACTCCTCCCACGGGCCTGAGGTGCCCTCGATGCTCCTACTCTTGCCGCTGGCACCGCAGGTCTCTCTCTCTCAGCTCGGCGAGCACCAGTCAAAGGCCGCATCAAATAGGCCTAGATGTACTCGGCGTAATCGCCCTCGTCTCTAAAGCTCTCATGGCTCCATCCAATCGTGTAGTCTATCATCTCCTCTAAGGTGTAACTCTCAGTGTGTCTCACATGGGTAGGAGGAGGTGCTGGAGCTGTCTGCTCTGGCACGCCCAAGGTCTGCCGCAAGAAGTGCTCCCCAAAGTACCATGCCCGACAGACTGGGCCCTCCAGTAGAACCCTGAACCGAGCAGTCTCTCGGGCACCGGCATACCACTCCCGAACTGCGTCAGGCAACGGGGCCCAAGGCTGCCAGGTGATCTGCAAATAAAACATAGTTTGTTATCTACTGTTATTGAGAGTCCAATATAAAGCAAAGCTTAAATAAACGGTAATGTTTGACATACCTCGGCTGCGGTGATGGTGTCAAAGTAGCGACGAAGAATATGAAGGACTCCCGTGGCCTCCGCTCGCATCTCACATCGAAGCGGTGAGAAAATGGAACACCGAGAGGGATCTCCTCATCTGGCACTGGGGCAAGCCTAGGGAAGTAGGCATACACCCACAACTGTATAGTGTAACATAGCAGATATGAGTATGCTTATCAGATATAGCGGTATACAGATAAAGCAGAGTACAGTATGTGCAGGGTATTGTGCAGTGTGTGCAGTGTACAACCAGTGTAAAGCTGATTACGTGCGCGCAGTGTTTGTGATGTACAGATAATGAAAAACATAATTAAAAAGACAGAAAAGGGTACATGTACCTTCCCAGGCTCGCCAATAGCCTCCAAGCAACTGCCCGCTGCGGCGGGAGGATGAGCTCATATATCCGTAAAGGGTGGCCAAGCCCGCGCAACCCCAGTCGTAGCCGCGGATCCTGGTCACGTCTACAAGTGCGCTCAGTAGGTAAAAGGCGACAGTGTTCGCCCGGTCGGCGAAAAGCGTGGTCCCCAGCAAAACATGATAAAACCACGAGCGTATTGCTCCTCCTCCTCTCGAGTAGTGGGCGCTTGGATCCGGAAGTGATCCTCGAACCATGAGTACCTCACAAATCCTGCCCGGGCAAGAGGTGGCTGAGTGCCAAGTATAGCTGAGCAGCGTCCCACTCATCCATATCTGTATCAAAGGGGATCGGATCACCCCCCTACTCCGATGCCTGTGAGCATGGAGAAGTCAAAGGGAGTCATTGTCATCTCCCTGGTGGCAGAAATGTGGAAGGAGTTGGTGGTGTCCCACCACCTCTCCACCAAAGCAGCAAGAAGGGGCCTGCTCCCAGTGAGGCGCGAGAGTCCCATGCAGAAAGTCCCAAAGCCGGCCCGGTTGACAATATGACGGACCGCGTCGGGCAGCTCCATATACCAACCTCGGGCGACAGTGTTCCCATACCCTCGGAAGCATGGGAATCTCCCTGTGTTCAAAACAAACAGTTGTGAAGCAGTGTTAAAAATACAGTGTTGAATGCGCTCAGAATTGATGAAAATGCAGTGTGTGTGCATGTGTCCGAGTCTACACAGATATTGGGTGCGGGCGTGCTCATAGTGAAATACAGCATATAATGTATCAATATGTTTGAATTGTTCAGTCGACAATGCAGTGTGTGTGCATGTGTTCAGATTTAAACAGATATTGGGTGTGGGTGTGCTCACAGTGAACTACAGCATGTGATGTATCAGTGTGTCTGAGTTAAGCAGTTAAAGAACAGAATCGACTATCGCAGTTATATGTTCTACATTGCAGAAAATGAAACAGAGAAAGAATATACCTCAGCGGTGCCGTAAGACAGATGTGACTCTGGCTCGCGCAACAAAAGCTCCAGTGGCACGCCCCGCGCATAGCTCTTGAAGTGGCGGATGCCATCGGGAGGCAACACGTGTATCGCCGGCCTGTAAGTTGCCGGATCGAACGACCGGATGCAAAGAGGTAGAAGCCCGACCTCGGGGTCCACGTCCATCTCCGGAGGAGTCCCACCACGTGGAATGCCGTCTGCCATCTCAAAAGGAGCGTGAAAATGGCCGAGAATGTGAAAAACGGGCAAGAATGCGAAAGGTCAACCCAAAAGTCAACCCTGAGAGGATGAAAAATGGGAGAAAAGGTCAGAGTGTGGAAAAGGCACGAAAACCAAGTAAACTCGGGGGGAAACAAACCCCAAGTAGTGGAAATCTAGAAAGAAACACCAAAAATCGAGTTTTGTTTGGTTTAAAGTGTGTGAAACGGGAAGGGTTTTGCGAATCGAACAACGAAAAAGGGTCGAAAACAAGAGAAAAACACTAATGGAAGGTCGGGAAATCACCTAGAGAGAAAGGGAAATGTTTTTCGAGCTTGGAGAAGTGAGGATATGAGGTTTGGAACCACATATTTAAAGACCCGTGGCCAAAGGACAAAACTGCCCCCGAAACTGCCATTTTTGGCCGATCGGCCAAATTGTTAGCCGATCGGCTAAATATTTGGCCGATGAGATTATGTTGTGGCCGATGGGTGACCGGTGGCCTCCCCTTGTGGTTGATGCACCTCCCACACCCTTGCCTGGGTCATTTATGTAGTTTGGGACCTTCATTCCTCAAGACAGTGCAAGGAAGTGGACTTTTGAAGTTTAACCGGCCTCTGTGTTGACCTCGAACCATGTCTTCTGTATGCAATGCTCGGTACGCGCAAGGTGTATCCTTTTTCGTATCCTTTTGTATCTTACGAGATTTGGAAACTACTTTAAATACGTTGCATTGCAATACTTTGTCATGTTCGTAATAAGTGCACCATCTCTTGCATTGTTATGCACGTCTATATGCGTTGCAGCGCACATCATCTCTTGCATTGTTATGCGCTTTTATATGCGTTGTCACGCACACCATGCTTGCATTGTCATGCACATCCCTTAGGTCGCATTGTCTTGCACCCCTCCTCCATCCGCGTTGTTTCACGTGTTTCATTCGTATCGTCATGCACCTTATCAAATTACTCGCATTGTCTTGCATCTTTCATGCATTGTCATGCGTGTCTCATTTGCATTGTCATGCATTTCAACATCTCGCATTGTCATGCATCTTTCATTTGCATTGTCATGCATTTCAACAACTCGCATTGTCTTGCATCTTTCATGCATTGTCATGCGGGTCTCATTGGCATTGTCATGCATTTCAACATCTCGCATTGTCATGCATCTTTCATTTGCATTGTCATGCATTTCAACAACTCGCATTGTCTTGCATCTTTCATGCATTGTCATGCGTGTCTCATTTGCATTGTCATGCATTTCAATATCTCGCATTGTCATGCATCTTTCATTTGCATTGTCATGCATTTCAACAACTCGCATTGTCTTGCATCTTTCATGCATTGTCATGCATGTCTCATTTGCATTGTCATGCATTTCAATATCTCGCATTGTCTTGCATCTTTCATGCATTGTCATGCGTGTCTCATTTGCATTGTCATGCATTTCAATAATTCGCATTGTCATGCATCTTTCATTTGCATTGTCATGCATTTCAATCTCTCGCATTGTTGCATTTTTCATTCGCATAGTCTTGCATTCCCTATAACCGGCATTGTCTTGCCCGTTATTTGCATAGTCCTGCATTCCCTATAACCCGCATTGTCTTGCCCGTTATTTGCGTAGTCCTGCATTCCCTATAACCGGCATTGTCTTGCCTGTTATTTGAGTAGTCTTGCATTCCCTATAACCGGCATTGTCTTGCCCGTTATTTGCGTAGTCCTGCATTCCCTATAACCGGCATTGTCTTGCCCGTTATTTGCGTAGTCCTGCATTCCCTATAACCGGCATTGTCTTGCCCGTTATTTGCGTAGTCCTGCATTCCCTATAACTGGCATTGTCTTGCCCATTATTTGCGTAGTCTTGCATTCCCTATATCTTGCCCATTATTTGCGTAGTCTTGCATTCCCTATAACCGGCATTGTCTTGCCCGTTATTTGCGTAGTCCTGCATTCCCTATAACCAGCATTATCTTGCTCGTTATTTGCATTGTCTTGCATTTTCCCTATAACTGGCATTGTCTTGCTCGTTATGTGCATTGTCTTGCACCCCTCTAACCTGCATTGTTTTGCAAACTTATCTAACTTGCATTGTTTTGCAAACTCATCTAACTTGCATTGTTTTGCAAACTTCTCTAACTTGCGTTGTTTCGCATACCCTTAACTTGCGTTGTTACGTTCATTATTTACATTGTTATGTACGTCTTTAACTTGCGTTGTTTCGCATGTTCTACCTGCATTGTTATGCACATTTTACTCGCGTTGTCACTCAGTTTTAAATTGCATTGTTATGCATGTTTCTAACAATATTGTACCTGTCAAATTTCTTTCTTTTGCAGGCACGATATTGTATGTACGGTTCATTTGAAGCTGGCGCGACCAGACGAACCAGACAGGTATCGCGTACTCCGTGTGAGACGTAGCGAGAATTGTATAATTCTCTTACATCCTTTCTACATGTAATGTAGTTAGATTTGTGTTCGCCTGCTTAAAACTATTGCGTGTTTTGCTTCATTATAGCTTTCTTTGCATGATCATAAGTTATGTTTGGCATCGTGCATGTTCCTTGCATCTTGCCCCTGCCTTCGGCCACATATCTTTGTTATCTTGCATGCTTGTCTAAGTCTTCGGCCTTGTCAAAAATGGGTCGTCTCTGGGCTTTGACATTCACTCCCGTCATCTTTATGACTTTCGAGTTCTGTCAAAGAGGGGCAACTGTAGACACCCCATTTTTGACCGTCCTCAAGACTTGGATGTCATCGTTTGAACACTCGATGATCATCCATGCTCGTGTTCGTTTTGAGTCCTCGGAGGTCTCGGCTACGCGCCTTGCCTCAAGATCCCCCAACTTGTCTATTTTGTGCTTGGTTGTGGACCAAACACTTGTGTTTTTGCTTCTAAGGGAAGAGGGTGGCTTGTTTGCCATACCCTCAACCCACCGGCCAAGGCTTGAAGCCATCGGCCCTGTTTTCTTTCCATCGGCCAAAAGTATTGGCCGATCGGCACTATATTTGGTCGGCCGGCACTTATGTTGGTCGATCGGCCATTTTTGGTGGCCGAACCCTGTTCATCTGCTTTATGCAGATATTTTGTGCCAGCTGGCACAGCTGGCATCCACAATTAACCCCCTCCATACACGTGTATGGAGGGATTTGCCCTTTGCTTAGCTTCTCCAAGAAGCTTTGCAAATTGGATTTCTATAAGAGGGGAGGCCCTCCTCCCTTCTCAGAGGGTTCTGAAATTAGGGTTAGAAGAAGTTGTATCTCTCTATCTCTATATCTCCCTATCTCTATCATTTGTGTGTGTATTTGTGACCTAAAGTGATTTTTGTTCACACTATTGCACACAAACACCTAGCATTACACCATCCTTGGTTGCTGAGGTTCTAAGGAGTTGTTGTTAGGGTTCTTGGAGTGGTTTTGATCAGAGAAAGGTGCTGGTGTTGTGTTCTTGAAGGTGTTCTTCAAGGGTGAGCATTCTTGCTTTAGATACCCCTTTCTTGCTTAGGCTTTTAGCCCTTCTTGCTTATTGTTTTAAGCTTAGCTATTAACTGATAAAAGTTCTGTTTTTACTTGCTTTTGAACTTTGTTTAAGGTCATTTTGAGGTTTGGGGTTGTTTACCCCCTCCAAGGCCTTGTTAGGCCTTGTTTTAGGCCATCCCTTTTGGCCCTTGCTTTGAGCTTTGCATGGCCTCTCTACCACTGAAATCCAGAGGATTTTCAGTGGTGGAGAGGTGGTTTTGGTGTCCTAAATAGGAGAGGGTCATCCCCTCTCCTTGTTGTCTTGAATACTAGCATAAGTGGCTTATGTTGGTGGCTTGTATGCCTAGCTTGTTTTAGCTTCATTTCAGCAAGTATTTGGTGTTGTTTTGCCATGATTTACCTCTGTTTAAAGTTGGTTTAGTGGTCTCTTGCATGCACCATATACTTACCTTGCAATCCCCTCATTTGCCTTAACATGTATCTAGCATTTAGACTATCATGCTTGCATGTTTTGGCTCAACTCCATGAAGCTTCTAGCCTTGTTTTAACATGCTTGAGCTCTGTTTTTCATTGTTTTGGTCATGCTTACATTGTTTTGTATAGCTACCATGCAATCTAGCTTGTTAGCTTTGGGTGTTTGAGTCACTAGCATGCTCTATTCGGATCATTTCAGTGGTTTGGCATCACTTGTAATATTATTTCAGTCCATATAGTATGCTCATGTACTTGCATTTGTCACTCCTTTAATGCTTTAAAGGGTTTGTGTTTTATGCCTCATGAATGTGTCATTGTGTATGCCACCATGCTTAGGTCTTTGGGATGCCATCTAAGTGAGTTTTTGGGCTTACTTTGACATGCCATAACTCTGTTTTTCATTGCTTAAATCATGCCATGTTTGGTTTTGATAGGTGTAGTGTAACACCCTCTTTGGTAGCCTTGCATGCCTCATGTTTTGGCGTTGTGTTCTAGCTTGTGTTGGCTAGTTTTGAGCTTGCTTTCGGTCTTGTTTGGACCTGCCTTAGGACTGTTTTAGGTCCTCTTGGCCCTTTGGGGCTTGCTTTGTATAGCCATGGTTTGAACCCTTTGGCTAGTTTCAAGCTTTAAGCTTTCTTGCATGCTTTGCTTATGTACTTTGGTCGGTTTGGCACCTCTCCTAACATGATTTCAGAGCTTAACATGTTTGTCACATGTCCATGTTTATCCTCTCCTAAGTGTGCTTAAGAGTTGTTCTACTATGCTTAAGTGTTAGGCCAATTGGCATGCATGTTTGTATGTGTTTTTGTCCTCCTTTCCATTGCATTTTGGCCACTGATTTGGACCTATTTGAGAGCTGTCCATTTTGGTTTAAGACCATTATCGCATGTTGTTGTATGCTTGCCTTGCATGTTGTTGCATACTTGGCCTATTACATGTTGTCGCATGCTTGAGTTATATCGCATTCGGCATGCCCCTTTTGTTAAGTTGCTTTGCATGTTTGCATGTATTGTCCCTTATATGTTGTTGCATGTATTGTCCCTTATATGTTGTTGCATGCTTGCCCCACATGTTGTTACATGCTTGCCTATCCTTGAATGTTGTCACATGCCTTGCATGTTTGCATGCTTGTTTAGGTTGCATTGCATTGGGCATGCTTATTACCATTAGCCTTGTATGGCATTGTCCTTGACATGCTTCATGTTGCATTAGTTTTGCTTGCATGATTGCATCCCTTGCCTCTTGATCAACCATGATAGAGGTTGGGGCCCCTTATATGTTTATGTGCATTTCATTTGATATAAATTGCACATTCGGCTCCTTTGGCCATCATGCATTGAAATGCGTGATTGGTGGTCCGAGGGTCGAGGACTATACTCCCTTGAGTTCATAACATGATAGGGAGAGTGGTCGTGCAAACATTGTCTTGCAAATGTATTGCCATGCTCTGTTTGTCCTCTGCTGCAGCAACACAGCATTCTGCAGGAAGATATGGCCGGTCGGCCATCTTCAGTGCCGGTCGGCTAAGCATTGTTGGCCGAGAGCTTTACATTTGGTCGATGACCAATTTCCCATGGCCGATGGCCCTATCTCTTGGCCGATGGACTCTCAGAAAGTCCCCAAGATGGTTCAGAAGTGTCACAGAAGTTGGCACAATTTTCAGAGGTACAGAGCAGTGTAAACAGAGGCAACATGTGACATGGCGATGGATTTCCGAGCGAAGCCGTCCAAGCACGCATGCATCCCTCTTCCCGAGGCTGTTTTTACTGTTTTCATAGCTTAATTGATTTGCTTAATTAGTTAAGTGTTGTGTAATAATTAATTAGCTTGTTAGTTAGTTAATTATGTAATTTGTATTATTCTTTCGGTCCCTCCGTCGAGAGGGCGCAATTGTGTAATAAGTGTGCGTGTGTGTGTGAATGTCTTCCACCCTTTTACTTACCTACTTTCAATGGTTAGTTCTAGGGCACATTTCATTTATCATCCTTATGCTCGCATGTTTGCATCCATTCATCTGTATTACATGCACCGGGCTCGGCGCATCATACTAACTGCATCGTATTTCAATTCCAAGTTGAATACATGTATCGAGTTGTTGCATCTCACATGCCATTCTAGAATAGCCGAGCCTATTTTAGTTGCATCCTGCATGTGTTGCATTAGCCATTCTAACATGAGCTAGGATCATGCATGATTTCTAACTAGTTCTTTGTTTTGGCTCAGAGTACACTGTAAGTGTTTATGCTTTAGCATCATTGCATGAGTGTAAGTGTTGCCATGATAGCATGCTTGCCATGAGGCTATTTGCTTATGTGTTATAACTGCCTGAATGCCTGTGGGTGAAGGTTGGATTACTTGAATTGGGACAATTCATCAAATCTGCATTTTAGCCTACTTGTGAGTAGCAAACTTCAAACCATTTCCAAACAAACGGATATGCGATGCTTGGTTCCAAATTAGGCGATCTAGTCTATACTTGTGTGTTGTGCGCGTCACATAGTAATTCTAGCTAATTAATCAGAATAAGAACGCATGTGTTTTCAAAAACAAGATATCATGTTTAGTACAGGCCGATCTTTGATCGGGCGAGCGGAGGTGCTCATAGATGACCTTCCCCAATCGTACCCAAGTTTCCGAGCCGAGGCAACTTTGGTGATGATGGACACGTGGCCTTAGGCAACGAGTCAGGGTTTCCTAAATTCCCCCAAAATAAATATTTAGGTGGCGACTCTGTATCTGGCAAAGCAGTCCATATTTGGCACTTCTTTCTTAAAAATCAGTTTTCCAAAACGATTTGCCGGATTTGGACTCTTTGGTGATTTATCGGTCTCGCATTGCACTTTGCGGGATTAGATTCAGAACCGTGACATTTGAGTCCGAATTGTGGTAAGCAAGGCCCTCGGGGCGCGTCCACACCCGCTGACCAAGAAAAGACCATGTTCACTTGCTTTTTGGCAGTTTTCCTTACAGGCTCATGCCCTTTAGGCTATATAATGCACCGGCGACTTTTCAACGGTGTATGATGGCCTTTTTCTCCAATATGGTGGAGAAATTTCTAGAGGCTTTCATGGATGATTTTTCGGTGTTTGGACTGTCTTTTGAGGAATGCCTTAAGAATTTGACTAAAGTGTTAGAACGATGTACTGAGGCAAACCTAATTTTGAGTTGGGAGAAGAGCCATTTTATGGTTCGTGAGGGTATAGTGTTGGGACACATTGTGTCCCCTCGAACTATAGCGGTAGACAAAGCTAAAGTTGACCTTATTATAGGCTTTCCTCCACCCACTTTGTGTGTCAAGTCCGATCTTTCTTAGGGCATGCAGGTTTCTATCGTAGGTTTATCAAAGACTTTAGTAAAATATCCCGTCCTTTATGTAGTTTACTTGTTAAGGACACACCCTTTATCTTTGATAAGGCATGTTTGAAAGCCTTTGAAACACTGAGAGTGGCCCTTACTACTGCCCTAATCATGAAATCACCGGATTGGTCGCTTATCTTTAAAATCATGTGTGATGCCTCAGATTATGCTATTGGGGCTGTGTTGGGCCAAAGGGTTAATAGGGCACCCTATGCAACATACTACGCTAGTCGCATTCTCTTGGATGCACAATTGAATTACATTACCACCGAGAAAGAGTTGCTAGCTGTGGTCTTTGCCTTAAATAAATTCCAATCTTATCTCCTAGGTTCCAAGGTCATAGTCTTCACTGATCATGTTGCTTTGCGATATTTACTATCAAAGAAAGAGACCAAACCTAGGTTAATTAGATGGATTTTGTTGCTTAAGGAATTTGATCTTGGGATCCAAGATAAGAAAGGATTTGAGAATGTGGTGGCGGATCGCCTCTCCCGAGTCCTTGTTGAGTATACTAGTGACCCTTTAACTTTGCATAATTCATTCCTGGACGAACAACTTCTTGTGGTGTCACGAGCGAACCCCCCGTGGTTTATATATATTGTGAATTACTTGGCCATTAGGCCAATTCCTAAAAATTGGTCTAAGCAAGACAAAGATCGATTATTTTCGCAGGTCAAGTATTATTTTTGAGAAGATCCAAAGTTGTTTAAATATTGCTCCGACCAAGTGATCCGACGATGTGTGCCAGAGAGTGAGGTGCATAGCATTCTTACATTTTGTCATTCTTCTACATATGGTGGTCATTTTAGTGGGCATAAAACGGCCGCCAATGTTTTACAAAGTGATTTTTATTGTCCTACCATTTTTAAAGATGCCTATCAATTTTGTAGAACTTGTTTGCGTTGTCAGCAAATGGGTTCAATATCTCGTTGTGATATGATGCCAATGTCCCCTATTTTTGTGGTAGAGATCTTTGATGTTTGGGGGATTGATTTTATGGGCCCTTTCCCGTCGTCATTCTGGTTTGAGTATATTCTCTTTGCAGTAGATTACGTTTCTAAGTGGGTGAAGGCGATAGCTACCCGAACAAACGGCCATAAAGTAATGATAAAATTTTTGCGTGAAAATATCTTTAGTCATTTTGGGTTTCCTAGAGCTATAATAAGTGACCAGGGTACACATTTTTGTAACCAATTCTTTGAGTCGGTAGTTAAGAAATACTCTATCACTCATAAAGTTGGCACTCCCCACCACCCTCAAACTAGTGGCCAAGTAGAGGTATCTAATAGGGAGGTAAAGCACATAATAGAGAAAACGGTGAGGCCAGATAGGAAAGATTGGTCAAAACATTTGATTGATGCATTATAGGCGTACCGCACTGCTTATAAGACACCCATTGGGATGTCACCATATGAGGCGGTGTTTAGCAAAGCTTTCCACCTCTCGATTAAACTTGAGCACCGAGCGTTGTGGGCTATAAAGAAGTTTAACTTCGATATGGCCGCGGTTGGGCTCAATCGGAAATTGCAACTCAATGAGTTTGAGGAAATTCGAAATGATGCATATGAGAGTTCGAAAATTTTTAAAGCTCAGACTAAGGAATTCCATGATAAGCAAATTAATAGAAAATCCTTTGTACCCAGCCAAAAAGTATGGCTTTTTAATTCAAAATTAAGACTCTTTCTAGGTAAGCTTATATCAAGATGAGATGGTCCCTTTGTGGTTGTATAGGCATTTGTTCATGGCGCCATTGAGGTGTAAGATCCAAGGAATGGCCACACTCTCAAAGTGAACGGCTAAAGACTAAAGCTATATATAGAGGGGATTGGGAATGGGGATATGATTGAGTCCATTGCATTGATGGACCTTTTTTACTCTAATTGAGAGATTGATGTCTTATTCTATTTTCTTTCCTTTCTATTCTATTCTATTTTTATTTATTCTTGTTGTGCTTTATTTGATGTCTATGACACTTTAAATCCTCTAAAGATGTAATTCCTTTGGTGTTAGTCGTGCTCGAACGGCATCTGACTATCTGGTATAGCCACCTAAATATATTTGTAGTGAGTTCCTAGGAGACCAATTGAGATGGTGGAAACTAGAGTTCGAATGGCAAAGCCTAGAACACAAAGGTTTAGAATTTTCGAGACTAAAGTCTGGTTTAAATACCTAGGGGTGTGGAGATTGCTTCAAAACCACCCCTGTTTGAACTCTATATGGTAGTCCATAGGTTGAGTAAGCTTTATGCGCCTCGATTCTGGATACTGAATCAACTTAGTTTGTCACCCTGTTGGAGAATAAGGAAAGTTATAAACATTGTTAGAGAAAAAAGTAGTACCCGAGGTTTTTGCTTAAAGATTATACTTTTGTTGAACATTTAGATGTTTTCAAATACTATTTTTATTTCAAATGTACAATGAACGTAGAATTGGTTTGATAAGTTTTTCGATTGTAACTGGGGTTAATTAAAAACTATAAATAAATAAATCCCGTACGTGCGGCACAACCCACCGCACATGTGGCGAAAACTCCAGTCCACAAATTTGCTACTGCTTTAAATACAGGTGCGCGAGGTGGTGCGGCACAGTCACTGCATGTGGCCTGGGTCCTGCATGTGTGGGAAATTTCCTGAAACAAATGCATCGCCTGCTTTATATGCAGACTCAGCAACATGGTGCGTGTTTGGTTCTGCACATGAGGCGTGCACTCTCGCACGTGCGAGACGTCAATATAATAAAAATAAATAAAAAAATAAATCAGATTTCTTTATTATTATTTTTTTGTATTTTATCTATTTTATTTATTAAAAATAAAAAAAATCAAATTTCTTTCTTACATTTTTTTGTATTTTATCTATTTTATTATTTATTTATTTTTTATTTTATTTTCGTTTTTGAAAAAAAAGAAGGGTTATACAACCCTAGACCCACTTCAATCACTCTCACAGATTTTCTCTCTCTCTCTCTCTCTCTCTCTCTCTCTCATTATCATCTTCCTCCCTTTCTCTTTCACTCAAACCCAACCACCACCAACTTTCTTCATTCTTCTTCCAACCATCACCTACCTTTACCCACCCTCTTCTCACTACAACTCTACCACCGGAACCTCACCGCCAGCACCCTACCTTCTCTCCGTCTGGCGATCTCCGGCGACCACCATTTTTTTCGGCAAATCTCCATTCTTTCTTCCTCTTTCTTCACTCTTTCAAGGTGAACTTTCCTTTTTGTTTAAATTTGTGAGTGTAGGGGTAGATTAGTAGAGTTTGATTTTTGTTTTTGTTTTTCTCCAGTCATTGTCCATTGTTCATCCTTTAAAAAAAAAAAAATCTGGGCAGAGCAACAGCCGCACGTGCAACGATTCAAAAAAATTTTAAAAAAATTAATAATAATAATAATTGTTTAGCCTATTTACTTCTATATTTTGTTATTTAATAGCTTGTGTCTTTTATTTTTTTTATTATTATTTATTTTGCTTGCTTAAAATAGTTTAGTTCATTACCTGTTTAGTTCAGTTAATTTTAATTGTTTGGTCATTAGTTACTTAAATAACATAGTACTATGTTTAACCACACTATTGTTAAGTAGTTAGTTTAATGTAAATGCCTACGACTAGTTGTAGTATACTAATTTAGTTGTTGTTTCTTTTATTTTTATTTAAAATAAAAAAAAAAATCGTTATTGCAAATTTTTTTTTTTAATGTATGTATGTATTTTATTTATTTTATTATGTTTCTAAATAACAATATAAAATAAAATAAAAAATATGATGAAAATGATGATGAGAATTGCATGAGTAGCCTTGTGGTTTGATATTCTTATTTTTATGTTGGTTACACGGATCTGTGTGTATTTGCTTTTGGTGTGTGCAGGACATGAGTAGACAGCTATCCACCTAGGCCTCCAAAAATGCCAGAGGTTCATCCTCCTCAACACCATCTTGCCGCCGTCACCACCATCCTCGCCGCCACCACCAGTTGACTAGCCACGACCGAAGTGGGCTTCTCGCCCACTTCACAAGCTTATACAGTTCAACATTCCATATTTTCTACATGACCTGGCCGTTGAGCAACTTCAACTCCGGAAACAGTTGGGTATCTGCATTGTTACAACACCAACTATCCTCGTCTGGTCCGGCTCTTCTACTAGAACCTACACGAGGAGCCCATGGTGTTCGATCTTAACCTTCTGTCCAACATTGATGGCCACAGCATTATGTAGACCGCCCGAAACTCTTTCTGCGCGCCCCCTTTTCGGAGAGGGCGCGAATTGGGTTCTAGCTACTACAATTCGGACTCCTGTCACGGTTCTGAATCTAATCTCACAAAGTGCAATGTAAGACTGATAAATCACCAAAGAGTCCAAATCCGGCAATTGGTTTTGAAAAATCAATTTGAATCAAAAGCGCCAAACAAGGACTGCTTTGCCAGATTTCAGAGTCGCCACCTAAATATTTTGTTTTGGAAAATTTAGGAAACCCTGACTCGTGCCTAAGGCCACGTGTCCGTCATCACCAAAGTTGCCTCAGCTCGGGAACTTGGGTACGAAAGGGGAAGGTCCGGAAATGAGCACCCCCGCTCGCCCGATCAAAGAATCAGCCTTTACTAAACATGATATGTTGTTTTGAAAACACATGTGTTCTTATTCTGGTTATTAATCCAACTTACTATGTGATGCGCACAACATACAAGTATAGACTCAATCACAAGAATTGGAACAAAACAACTCATGTTTGTTTTTGAAAATGGTTTGAAAGTGCTACTCACAAGTAGGCTAAAGCGCAGATTTGCCACCCTCAAGTGGGCTTAAAAACAACATGATTTGCCACTTCACAAAGTGGGCTTAAAACTCACATTTATCGAATTGTTCAAATTCAAGCAATCAAGCCTTCATCCACAGGCATTCATGCAGTTAATCACTTAAGTACATAGCCTCATGGCAGTCACTTACATACATGCAAGGATGCTAAAGCGTAAACACTTACAGCGTACTCCCAGCCAAAACAGAAGCTAATTAGAAATCAATGCATGATCCTAACTATGTTAAGTGCCTAATGCAACACATGCAAAAATGCAACTAAAATAGGCTCAGCTATCTAAGATGGCATATGAATGCAACACTTGATAACATGCTTTGAAACACGTATTCAAGTAAATGTATTGAAATACAATGTGGTTTGAATGATGCGCCAAGCTCGGTGTATGCAAGATAAATGAATGATGCAAGCATGCAAAGCATAAGGTATGCTAATTGAAATATGTCCTAATCTAACCACCGAAAGCGGGTAATAAAAGGGAGAAAGAAGTGGGGTTGGAAGACATGCACACATACATGCACCCTTATTACAACGTTTGCCCTCTCGACGGAGGGTCCGAATGAATACGCTAAGCTTATCTAAGCTAAGCTAACTAACTAATCTAATTAAGCTAATTAGACTAATTATTACAAATTAAACGAATAACTAGCAAACTAATTACTAATTATTACAACACTTTAATTAATTAACAAATTAACTAATCATGATATCTAACTAAGCATGTGAAATATGTAAATTAGGCTGCCTCAGCTCTGCCTTGAACAATGAAGGATGCATGCTCTCGGTTGCTGCCTCGAAATGCCTTCCGGTTTGCTCTTGAGAGGCTCTGTTTGCAGGGTGTCTTTAGGAACTTTCTGTTCCACCTTACCAAACCAACTCTGAGGAATCCATCAGTGGCCTGTCGGCCATGGGGAGTTGCTGCCGGCCAAGGGTGTGCACTGCTGGCCAATGATGAAACAGTGCCGGCCATCTGTGAAGCACTGCCGGCCACTGGTGTGCTGTGACACCAAACTACAACAGAGCACCAAACAGAGGAAATAGAGGGTCTCCGAAGGGTATGTACGTACTAGGCCACTCCATATCACCTCAAAACATCAAGGGAGAGGCATCATTGGATCCAAGACCATCAATCAAGCATCTCAATGCATGATGGCCAAAGATCTAACTTGCACAAATTTGATGAATGCACAACAAACAAGACACTAAGACCACGACCTTATCATGAGTGATCAAAGGCAATGGAGACAAAGGGGATTGGCTCACTTTCACCTCTTTGAGTATGAAGTGGGCCAATCCACCTTGTGTTCAACATAATATCCGGTTGAACACGATGCAATGCAAACAACATGCTCATCTTGGCATGAAATGCAAGACCCTAACATGCAAACAACGCATGCACAACATGTTAAGAAACTTAAGCATTAAAACTAGTGAATGATACAACACTAGGACCATGCAATACAATGTTCAATGGACTAAACCAACCCCAAACAGACCTCATGCATGCCAAAATAGTGGCCAAAATGATCTGAAATGATAGCATGAAAGGCAAGAGAATGATGTTCATGCATTGGCTCACAAACAAGGCAAAATGCTCAATTCTCAAACACAATTAAAGAGTGATAAACATGAGAGTATAACAAGGCTATATGCTCTGAAATTATGTGTTAAATGATGCCATATCAAACAAACATCTCATATAAGGCATGCTAGAGGGCCTAAAGCACAAGGCTAGTATAGAGCACTACACAAGAAGCATGCAATACATAGCCTAAACAACCAAACTAGCTCTGGACAGAGCTCAATCATGCCAAAACAAAGGTTAAAACACGCTGAAAAGGTAGCCCAAAAGCTTAGACAAGCATGCATACGTATTGGCTCACAAACAAGGCATGAGGCACATCTCTCAAAAGCATTGAAAGAGTGGAACATGTGAGAGTGTGACTATGCTATATACACTGAAATCATGTGAGAAATGAGGCTAAGGCATGCAATCATCACATTCAAAGCATGCTAGGGACCTCAAACACAAAGCTAGTGAAGCCCAACTACACTATAGCTATACAAAGCTAAGCATATATGACCAAGACCACTTAAAATAGACCTCAAGCATGTTAAATCAGTGGCAAAAATGTGCTGGATCAAAGCTAGCACATGCTAGAATGATGAACTAAAGCATGAAGCATGTTAGGCTAGCAAGTAGGATTACACTACAAGTGTGTGAAGCATGCAAGAGGTGACCAAACCAGCCAAAAATAGAGTTATAGTAGGTCCAAAAAGTCACAAAAAACATGCTCAAACTAAGCCTCAAGAAGGGAGAAACACATGCTCATTTTGTAGGCCAACAACACATGCTAACAAGACAAGAGGAGGGGGGACCACCCCCTCCTATTTGGGATCTGAAAACAAGTTTTTCACCACTAAAATTCCTCTAGAATTCAGTGGTTAAAAGGCTAAAACAAGGTAGTTTCAAAAGCTTTAAAGGAAGGCAAGAAGCTTAGCAAATAAGGCATACAAGGGGGTGAAACACCCCCAACTCCCACAAGGCCTCAAACAACCATTTTTAACACTTAAAAATAAAACTTTTTGTAGTTGAAAGCTAGGCCTAAAACAACATGCAAAGGTGGCTAATATGGTATACAAACACAAACTTAAAAGAAGAATATACTCACCCTTGAAGCACAGCAGCAAGAGGACAACTTCTGAGCCCAAAAACCAGCCTTTTGAACTCCAAACAAACCTTCAAGGACCTCAGCTCCAAGGTAGTGGTGTTTGACTAGGTGTTCCTTTGCAAAAATGTGAAGAAAACACACTTTAGGGCACTATTGAACACAATATATAGAGAGAGAATGAGAATTCTAGAGAGAGAGATATTTTTTCTCTAAACTTTCTAAACCTCTGGAGAGGGAAAGGGGCCTCCCCTTATATAAGCAATGCAAGCAAAAGCTTGCTTGACAAGCTTGAAACTTGCCTTCATCCCTCCATACACGATGGCTCAATGAGCCACAGCTGGCTCAAAATATCTAAAATATATCTGTTGAAATAATGGTGGCTGACCGGCCATCAGTGGTGGCCGGCAGTGCCTCATTGATGGCCGGCAGGGCCTATCTGTGGCTGGCAGTACAGATACCATGGCCGACAGCAATTGATCTTGGTCAGCAGTGCACTAAAACAAGCACTAGGAAGGGACCAAAGAATGGTCCAAAAATGGGGCAAAAATGAAACAGGGTTTGGAAAGCTCAAACCTGTGACGTTCCGCTGCGAAGTTCGAGTGCTCGGTCAACAACCAAACTTGTTGCTGGATGTACCTGCAAGCATATCCAAGTCTTGAGGACGGTCAAAAATAGGGTGTCTACACATTACCATCACGCAACCTATGATTGCCCAAGTGTTAGGTTTCTATGTTGGGTGTGATGGCAAGCCATTCCCTGAAGTTGAGGGTCAACAACCCATACACCGCCTCATCTAAGATTACTTTCCAAGGGCCCATGGTGACGCTAGTTACAGGTGCTTACGCTAGAGCAAGCTGCCTGGCCGCTTGTTATTCATTGACTCAGTGTTGCATAAGAATGCCTTTCCACTTGGGCATAAAGTGGAGCTCCAGAAGGAGTTTGTCCGGGTCTTACAGTGTTACCAGCATGGTTATCGGGTACACCTTTAGTACGTGATTTGGGTACACATGCGGAAATTTCTACTAGAGGTCGTTCAGCCTCAACCTATGCAGAACACGACTTGGCCCCTGTTATTTGCCAACTTGTTCACGCTCCTCTTCAAGCTGACGGCCTCCCAATTGATACAACTGAGGAGATTGACACTACCTTTCCTACATTCGGCCAATAGGAATGGCAACATAGCTTATCCTGCATCCCGCAACAAGTTGGCGCCCCAATTGATAAGGCCAATGACCCCGTAGATGACCAACCACCTCCTCCTATCTCCCCTGTGCCTCCCCAAGGGGACCCATTATACATGACTCACGAGGAGAACTTACAGCTTCAGCACTCTGTGGATTAAGTCCAAAGTACTCTTCACGATCACCACTAGATTCTCATGGGGTTGCGCATGGATTCGCAAGCACATCGGGACTATTCTCATGCGGCTTTCAACCAGCTCAACACTAGTCAGCTAGACATTCAGCAGTCAGTTGCATCACTGCAAACTGACTTTTATACATATTGAGAGTCCAGCCAGCAGCATTTTGACTAGCTCAATACTCGGGTTTAGGATGAAGCATTCGAGACACGGTCATTGATGAACACCTTGTTTGCATAGCATTTCTCATCACCGCCACCATCAGATTCTCTGTAGTAATAGACTATCTTTTTCTTTGTCTCTTTTATTTCTGTATTTACTTTTAGTTGTTTCTCTTTCTAAAAAAAAAAATAGTGTGTGTGTGTGTGTGTATGTGTGTTACTATTTGCCTACTTGGATGTGTACCTACAATCTCTGGTAATATTCTCTCTTTTCTATTTATTTAGCATTTGCTTCCATTGAGGACAATGTCATATTCAAGTTAGGGGATAAGGGTATTTTGTTTTGTACAGTTCTATTTGGCTCATAATTCATGCTTATACCTGCTTCACTTGATTGCACTACTTCACTTGATGTTGACTTGTTGCCAGTAGGGTGATGAAATTTGCATATGTTAATTGGGGAGCATAGTAGATTTGTATGAAAAAGGTTTATTGGGTAAACACTCGCATGTGATGTTTGCACTAGGATAGTTGTTTGTGGTTGTGGTTGTGGTATTAGTACACTTATCATAAGTATGCTTTGATTCACATGAGCACACTATCATAGCGGTAACCTCTCTATTGTAATCCTTGGTGTACATCATTGATAATTGCTACTGTTGCAGAAAAGAATAAATGACTAGCCTTGATTATCAAAATAAATCCAAAAAAAATAAAACATAAAAACACACACTTGACTTGTTTGGGTTCGTAGCCTCTTTAACTTGAGTTATTAAGCTTATAGGGGTATCTTTACACCCAATGCCCTAAAACCATCTGGTTTGGGAGTCATTGGCCCAATACTTGCTACATGGGTTAAATAGAAAGTTTAAGGAACCTAGACATTACACAATTAAGGAAAAATAAGGAAAATGATTTGTTCGGATTCGTAGCCTTTTTAGCTCGAGTTATTAAGCTCGTAGGGGTGTCTTCACACCTAGTGCCCTAAAACCGTCTAGTTTGGTAGTCATTGGCCCAATGCTTGTTACATGGGTTGATTAGAAAGATTAATCGATCAGGACATTGCAAAGTCTTTCAAAAAAAAAAAAAAATACATTTTGAGAATCCTGGTTACAAAAGTTTAATCTTGTCTGTATATATTAGGGGTTATTATGAGTTACATTGGGCTATTATAGTGGTCAGTTAACTAGTTATGGAGATTGCACATTACACCGAGGTTACTGATGATGTGTTCTACTAGCATTCACAAGTACATAAAACTTGATTTGTGTAATACTGAATTGCGGTCCCTACTCAATAGATTTCTTCATGCTTGTCTACTGTGCCTTCAATGACTCATCATGCCTTAATATTGCACTGTAGTGGCACATAAGTTAATGCTTGAGTGGTGTAGTGTGATTGATTGTTGCTGGATAGATGTGAATATGTTCATGTTTGTGGGTATCATTTTTGGAAACCCTCACGAGACTTTAATCGTCCACTTGGGGTAACTTTATGGTTTAAAGGCTTGTTGCATATGCTAAATGCAACCGTTCTTCCCACGAAAGAGGAGATAGCTAGATTTTATTTAATTTTTTTTCTTTTCTTCTTTATTCCTTGCTTGAGGACTAGTAAGTTATAAGTTGGGGGATGTGATTGAGGCTGAATTGTACAACACTAAGGCCGTTAATTAGGATCTCTTAACTTTACTTGCTTGTCAAACTATATATTTTATGCCTGTTTAATGTCGATCAGGTTGTACATAGTTGGAGCATAAAATAAGCAAAAATACAAGACTTGTAGAGAAAAGTACTTCCTGCACATGCGGAGGTCCATTCATGTACATGCAGCCTTTACCTCGCAGCCAAAACAGGGCCCAAGCTTTCCGCACGTGTAACAACCCCGACTTGTGATTAGCTGATAATCCATGACTAAGTATGCTTAATACGTAATTAAGAAGAAATTCCGGGGTAATTACATGTACAATTCATTATTTGTATTTATATCTGTCTGTTGTAGGAATATCTGTTTGTGTTTTTGTTTTGTTCTGCGAATTGAAGGCCTTATCGGCATCCGATCACAAAATTGATTTGATTTCTACGTTATTTGGGATTTTTAGAATTTTATGGTAGGTTTTATTAAAATTCGATTTGGAACGAATAAATTAGAATAATTAGTGTCCATTTGATTAACTTTAACTAATCACCATTAACTAAGCCTATATAAGGCTAGTATGTGCTTCAACTCCTCTCTTCACACCTCTTTGGGCCTCTCAAACAAACAAAACGTGAGAAAGAGTGAGACCTTAGGGAAAGAGTGAATTCAAGAAGAAGAAAGGGAGGAATTGCGAGGAAACTCAAGGGAATTTGGCATGACACCTTAGTGCATTCATCATCTAGAACTTAATTGAGAAGTGGAGGTAAGGATGCAACCCTTGGCTTATGACATATGATGTCTAGACCATGAATTCAAGAGGATTAAATTGAGTAATGGAAGAATTAAGCTAGAAATGTAGAAAATTTAGCCATTCATGCACTTTCATCACATTTTTTAGTTAAATTTCAAGCAATTCTCACATGCATGTACTAAGTCTACCTTTGTTTTGAGAATTCATCTTGTTTTGCATGATTTTATACCAATTGATCATGTCTTGGAAGCCTTGAAGCTAAACCATCTCATGCATGTTATGTTTTCAAAGAATGTTTTCAAAGAATTAAGTTTTGTTTTGCACAATTGGCAAGCTTTTGGGCCTTGATTTTGCGAAATGATCTCGAATTCCCAATGTTTTCCAAGTTCACACATGTTTCCTTAAGTTTTGGCCCAAGAGGATGAGTTTTGATGTGTTGAATTCGAGTTTTGAACATGGAAGAGCAATCTGGAAATTCCAGATTCTGTCTCTCCACTCGAGCGACAGAACCCACGCTCAAGCAACCACTGTGTATTTTGCACTCTTGCTCGAGCGACCAAAAGTTGGCTCAAGCGTAAAATGCATGCTCTCAGAATTTTACACATTTTTGCAGATCGCTCGAGCGACCAGAGTTGCGCTCGAGCGAAAACATCAGTCTCAAGCTCGAGCGACCGCCAAGCGTGCGTCGAGCGGAAAAATCAAGTAACCAGTACTTTTGTTGAATTTGCAGACCGCTCGAGCGAAGGAATCTGCGCTCGAGTGACCACTTACATTTTGAACACCCGCTCAAACAAAGAAAGTTGTGCTCAAGCAAGGACCCTATTTTCAGCAAATTTGCTTAAGTGTTAGACAGCATGTTTTGGCATCCTTATTGCATCCTAGGCATTCCTAGGCCATGGTTAAGACATAATAATGGGGTTAAAGGCCTAGAAATACACTAAGAATGAAATGAAACAAGTTAAGTTTTATCCGAGTGTATGTTATAAGTATGTATCTATTGTATTTGTATAGGTCACACACCGTAAGCTCTTTGATTTGTCTGCTCTGCCTGTCTGCCTCTGGAACCATCTATGAGTAATAACTTCGTAAAGCTATGTTCAACTTTATTTATTTTTTGTATGATGAGATAAGATTTGTTTTTGAACATGATATGTTCTATACAATGAATGATTGTTCAAATTCTGACAATGTATTTGTGGCTTCTTTAGCATCATGTAATATCTATTAACTGTTACCCAGTATTGAAGGTTCCATCATGGAACTTAGTAAATCTGTTATTTGTTACCCGTACTGTAGGCTCTATTATAGAGCTCAGTATATCTGTTATCTGTTACCCAAATCCGGAGGTTCCTTTAAGGAACTGGTTATACATAACCATCATCTGTTCTGTATCTGTCTGTATCTGTTCTGTTATTGCTAATGGATGTACTATGTATGATTAAGCATGAACTTTATTTTCTGTAGAAGAAATGAATCTGTTTCTGATATGAAATCTGTTTTCTGAATCTGATGTGGGATATCATTCCATTAAAACCGTATACTTTGTTATTATTGACTGGGCTCCCGCTCATTCTATTATTTATGTATGTAGGTGACCAGGCACGTGACTTGGCTTAGAGTCGATCGCCTGGACTTCTGTTTTGTCAGCCACCCTTTGTGCCTCCCGAGGAGGTTCCGGAAAGAGTCGAGTGGTCATGTTTTGTGAACGTATAAGACTTATTTTCTTTTGGATCATGAGCAAGTTTTTTGTTTATCTGTATATTGGGCTCAGTCCTCTTCTGATTATCTGTAATGAATATGATGTAAGACTTCTGTAATTATGATGTCACGTGTATGTATATAAAGTTTTGAAAATTTCTATCCCATGTATGTCTGCACAGCTCATTAGACGTTGTATTTTTTATATTTGCTTCCGCAGTCCCTTTATTATTATGATTTTCAAGTCAGAGGCCTTTGGTAATCCCTACATTACTGGCCGGTTACAACGCTAAACCTAGAAGGGCGGGTTTGGGTCGTAACAGCACATGCGGAGGGTTTTTCCGCACGTGCAGTGACCATTCTCGCAAGTGTGGCCTTTACCACACAGCCAAAACAAGCCCCAAGCTTCCCGCATGTACGGCGACCATTCCCGCATGTGCGACGACCATTCCCGCACATGCGCCAGTACCTCAAAAATCATGCTGCTGTTTTAAACCCGGATGAGGGTCTAATTTTTTTCCAAAAAAAAGAGAGGCTAGGGTTTTGAAGACAAAGAAACTTGAAGTGTGAAGGATGTATCCCATGGTGGCTTCTTCTCCATCTACCTCTTCCCACTCCTCCATGAGTGGCAAGTCTTCCAATTTTGGGATTTTGATGAAACCTTAGCCATGTAAAGGGATTTTTCTTAGGCTTTGATTGTGAAACAGTTTGAATAAATGTATGCATGTTTTGGAAGTTTATAATAATTTTCCTTTTCATCTTTTCAAGTGTTTTACTTTCTGTAATTGTTTAATATTTTCCATACATTGGTTTTCTTTATGTTTGTGTTTAAAGTATGGGATGAGTCATTCTACGAGAGACGGTTCGTGTTGCTACCATAGTTTAGAGCAAACACCTCGTGCTACTTGAGATGATTCGTGCCTGTACGTTGAATGCAACAATCCTCTTGATCAATGTTTTAAACTTGTAGTTGTGAAATATTGGGTAATTCAAACCGGAGTGCAATTGATGGCCGATGTTAAGTCTTATTGATGTGGCTAGTGATAAATTCTTTGCCCTAGGATTTTCTCAAAAATTAGTATCTCAAACCTTAATTTTAATTGTCAATTCAATTTTCTCAATTTCATTTAATTCTTGTTTAGTTATAATATCCCTCAATCTTCTTATCAAAATTAATTTAGAAATTTAACAATTAAATTAGTTTAATTTCTCGTTTGTCCCTATAGATCGATACCTGAACTTATCGTTATTCTAAGGAATTTAGTGTAATTTAGTGTTTAATTTTTGTGTGTGACACGACCCATCACACATTGAATGGTTCAGATTAAAAAAAAAAAGATCTCGTGGGGGCCCCCACGGGTCCAACAGCATCCGTCAGCCCGATCACAAACCGGAAGGAAGTCAAACCCTTTAAATATTTCAAAACAACATAAAATTGAATATGTAACTACACAGTAATTATTAGTGTTTACGTCTTAAAAAATGTGAAATAAAATTTTATTCAAGTAATTTAAAATAATTTATATTTATTTTTTTTTGTACACTTTTTAATTACACATCTCATTTTTATTTCTTTAAATATTTCAAAACAATATAAAATTTTAATTATTTTAAAATTATTATTAAACATATTTAATATTAAATTCATTTTAAAGATACTATCGATAAGTTTTTTTTATAGAATTAGTTTTTTTAAAATAGTAATACTACGGACTTAAACATAAAAATTTAAAAATTATTTAGAATTTTATATCAATGGCTTAAATTCATTTCATATGTGGACCTTATATGTCATTAATTCAATTTCCACCACTCAAATCAAATTTTAGATACATTTGGGATCTTAAATTATGAGACCCTAGCATTTTTTGTTTTTGAAAAATCAAGTTTATATTTTAGAATTTTGCAAAATTTATCAAAACAAATAATAATGAAAAACAGAAACGCGGAGAGAGAGAGAGAGTGTGGGTGATTTAACAGGTGAGAGATGAGTAGTTTTGGAAGGAGTCCGGATCCCCTGCCATACATTCCTGCCATACATTCTGCCATGCCCCAAAACGACGTCGTTTTGGGGCAGAATTTCAAAAAAAAAAAAAAAAAAAAAACAGAACCAGAGTCTCTCTTCGTCTTTCAGATCTGTCTCAGATCTAAAACCCTAATCCCCTCATCCTCTTCTTCCTCCCCTCCCTCCCTCCCTCCGAAACCCAGACTCCAACTTCCCCAAATTCCCCAAAATCCAACTCAAATCCCTCACAAATTCCACCTCCCTCAAATCCATGACTGCCATTATCGCCGCCTCTCTCGCCGCCGCACCTCCCTCCTTGGCCGAAGTGATCGAGAAGCCCTCGCCGCCGCACCTCCCTCCTTGGCCGAAGTTATCGAGAAGCCCCTCCTCCTCTTCTTCCTCCCCTCCCTCCCTCCAAAACCCAGACTCCAACTGCTCTTCCTCCTACTGCGCGAGCTCTCTTCCTCCTCTTCTTCTCGGATTTTTTTTTTTTTTTTTTTTGAAATTCTGCCCAAAACGACGTCGTTTTGGGGCATGGCAGGAATGTATGGCCGAGGATCCGGACTCGTTTTGGAAGAGTGTGAGGGAAGGAAAATAAATAAATAAATAAGAAAAGTTGATTTAACAGGTGAGAGATGAGTAGTTTTGGAAGAGTGTGAGGGAAGAAAAATAAATAAATAAATAAGAAAAGTCGATGCTTTTGTAATAGAGTAATGTTAAGTGCTCTACGGTGGTATTTATTTGGACGGATTAATAGTTATAGGATTACAAATATTTATTTAGATTAGATTAGCATTTTTATGATCAATAGTTATAGGATTACAAATATTTATATTGTGTATTATATCTTATATTTGGATTAAGTTAAAATTATAAGGAGAAATTAATAAAATATTATCTAATTCGATATCTGTTTAAGGAGATTTGAATGGATAGAACATGACAAGACATGGGACATTTAGGTTTCGTTTGGGAAGTGGGTTGGTTTTTTGATTTTTTGACTTTTTTAATTATTTTAGCTTAGGCTAAAAAATTTGGTTTGAGAAAGGCTTTTTGACTTTTTGACTTTTTTTACTTTTTTTGCGAGAAAAGAGTGTAATGATTATGGGTTGGATGTGATGTTTTTGTTTGTTGTACCTAAAATAGCTTATTTTGTCTTTTGTGGCTAAAATAGCCATAAAAAACCCATAAACCAACTTGCCAAATATATTGACCATAATGCCTCTATTATAGTCATTTGATAAGTTAGTCCAGATTTTGACTTAATTTCCCAATTTATATCACACCCCTATGTAAGATTGAATAGTCCATCATATGTGGGATACCATATCCAGATGAATTATTAATCCGTACTTCAATTTTTTAACCAAATATAGAATTAATAATTTTATTAGACTATTTGTCCAATCCCAAACATATGTCTGCGGAAGCAAACATAACCTAAATGTTTTACCAAATATTTTACATGGATGTGGGACTCACATAGGACCCACATGGTGTGAATCTCACACCCATGTAAGACATTTGGTAAAACATTTGGGGCCTTTAGCATTTTTCTTAGTAATAATTTCCCTACACTCCACGACAGTGAAATTTCTATAAATTATCCCACTATTATTTACTCTCTTCATCTCAAAATAATGGCCTTGTTTGGGGAATTTAATTTTTTTTAATAGTACAATTATTATATTTTAAAAATATTAATTTTTTAAAATTACCCTTTGATAGTATATTTTTCGGAAATATCAATTATTATAATTATACTTTTTATGTTATTAATAAATTTAAAAGACTGGCAAAGTACTAAATTCATATTATTTTATTTCTTAATTTTTGAAAAGGGACTAATATTTTAAGATGGATAGAGTAATATTTTTTTAGAGTAAACTATATTGACACCTCTTGAGATTTCTGTTTAGTACATACACTCTCCTCGCATTTGAAAAAGTACACTTATTTTCATGTAAAATTAAAATGACATATTTGCTCATTAACCTTTATACATATAAAATAATAAAACAATATTGATATTTTATTTATGTCATTTTAAGAGAAATAACAATCATATTATTTAGTTTAACTTCTTTAGTTTAACTTACACAAAAAAATTAAAATTTTTTATTTTTCATATGTTTTTATTTTTACTAATTTTTTATAAATATTTTAAGTAATTTTTTTTAGTTTTTAAATATACATAATTTAGATATACTTAAGAAGTATAATATTTTTTGATTTTTTTTTTAAATTCACCAAATATAAGAAATTCAATAATACTAAAATAAATGTGAATAAAGGTATTTGGTAATACTATAAAAAATGTGAGTGAATAGATTAAAAAGAAAGATGATGGTGGAAATAAAAATGAAAAATTATATTCATATATTAAAATTTATATAAAAAATATTATAAAAATGTTGTGATAGTGATACTATTGTAAGGCCTTGTTTGCCATGTATTAAAAAAGTCAAAAAGTTACTATCATATTTAAGTCGCATTACCTCTCTACCATATCACTTTAAACTCAATTCATATTTCATAAAAAGTCAAAAAGTACACTTATTTAGAACATCCCAAACCAAGCCTAAATATAAATCATATTATTATATATTATCACTCAATAAGAATATATTCAGATAGAATTTAATGATAAAAAATTATAGAATGTAATCAAGATGATAAGAAAAATAATAGTAAGAAAAACAACAAAATGGTCGTTTAAAAAATTTTAAAGAACAATTTATAATGGGATTATAATCTTTCAAACATAAAAGGATCTATATTAAAATAAAAAATTTCAAAGGTTATCATTATAATTTATCCAATTTTTTTCCATACCATCACTTACAGGTAATTCCTCCTTTAGTTATTTATTTGGATGGGCCATGCTACAGACCCCAGTGGGGTGACCCCCACTGACAACCCCCAGTGAGGTGTCACCCCCTCATTCGCTGGAAAACTCAAAAAAAAAAAAAAAAAAAAAGAAAAACTGATTTTGGCCAATGGGAGGAGACCCCAGTGACCCCCACTGGGGGTGTGAGGCATTTTTCTTATTTGGATGATCAAGAATCAACTCTTTTCTGTCTCATCAATTCGTAATCATAACCTATACTATACTGTCTCATCAATTCGTAATCATAACCTATACTATACCATCACTTACAGGTAATTCCCCCTTTAGTTATTTATTTGGATGATCAAGAATCAACTCTTTTCTGTCTCATCAATTCGTAATCATAACCTATACTATGGGCTGTTTTAGCCGTATGCTAAAATAGTAAGTTTATTTTGTGAGTGTTTGACAATGTGGCTATTTGAATAGGTTGTTTTAATTTTTAGTTATTTTAATAGGTTAAAAAATTTTATATTTGAGAAGATAATTGAATTTTTTTTTAGGCTTCGTTTGGGAAGCTTTGGTTTGGGTTTTTTTTGGCTATTTTAGCCACAAAAAATAAAATAAGTTATTTTAGTCATAACAAACAAAACATCACATCTAACCCATAATCATTACATTCTTCTCTCACAAAAAAACTCAAAAAAGTCAAAAAGTCAAAAAGTCCTTCCCAAACCAAGCTTTTAAGCCCAGGCTAAAATAGCTAAAAAAGCCAAAAAGTCAACCCACTTCCCAAACGGAGGCTTAGGCCTTGTTTGGGAAGACTAAATAAGTGCACTTTTTGTCTTTTTTGACTAAAAAAGTGAGGTTGAAAATATGGATGTTTGGGTTAACTTTTTGACTTTTTATGGAAAAATGTGTAATAAAAAATTGTAAAAATTGGTTTTTAGAGGAAAATTTGAATTGGGAGTTGTGCAGCCGTAATTGTTGACTTTTGGTGAATAGTGTTAACTTTTTAACTTTTTGAGTAACTTTTTGGCTTTTTGGATTATTTGAGATATCCCAAACTTAGCCTTAGTTAGATTGATGTTTGTGAAAAAAAAGAAAAATAATTATAAATTTAATGTGTTATTTTATCTTATTGATTATTTTAATCTATTTTATTTTTTGTAAATTTTAATTCAAAAAACAAAAAATAACATTTGCCAAAAGGGCGGTTTAGGCTTCCTTTTGGGAGTTAGGTTGATTTTTTAGGCTAAAAAATTTATTTGAGTTGATTTTTATAATTTTTGTGAAAAAAAAATAAAATAATTATGATTTGGGATGAATTACACTTTATATCCATGTACTTTGTACTAAATCTCACTTTAGCCTCTACACATGAAATCAAGATAGTCAACCCCTTACACTTCTGGTCAAATCTTACTGTAGTTCCTACACATGAAATTGTGACAGTCAACCCTCTGCACTTTTACTCAAATCACAAGTGTCACTGTTCCTCTTCTGTTATTTCATTTTTAAATTTTTAACAAAATCTAATCATGTGACAAAAACGTGACTATGAACTGAGGGTAAGAGAGAAAAATCATTCATATTTTCCACCAATATACTTTGTCTTATATGATAAACACATGAGATTTATATTTATATATATGTATATATATATGTTTGTATGGTAAAAATTGAGACGAAAATGAGAGAAAGTAGAGCTTTTAAAATAAATAAAAAAATGCTACAAAAAAATCAAAGAGAAAAAAAGATGAATAGACATAAGATTATGTTACTGTGAGAAACAAAGTTTCATGTTTCAAATTTATGCAAAACCATAGTTCATCTTTTTAATTGTTCACAATTTACATTTTGTTTTAACCTAATACAATCATATTTTGATGTAAATTTTAGAATAAAGTGGGTATTGGAGGAAAATATAGATGATTTTCTTTTCTTATTCTCATGTTGTAGTAATATTCTTATCACATGATTAGATTCTGTTAAAGATTTAAACAATTGAGTAATGAAATGGTACATTGACACTTGTGTAAAAACCAAAGTGAGATCTTACCAAAAGTATAGGGGTTGGTTGTCACAATTTCATGTACAGTGACCAAAGTGGGATTCGACTAGAAGTGCGCAAAATTGACTGTCATGATTTTATGTGTAGGAGCCAAAGTAAGATTTGGTGCAAAATGTAAGGGTACAAAGTGCAATGTATCCTATGATTTGAATGTGACATTTTGAATTGTTTAGAAAAATAGATTAAAAGTTAACTTTTTAATTTTTTTAAAAAAACGTAAAAAAATAAAAAAAATAGAGAAGTGATTTAACTCCAAAGAGGTTAAAAAGTTAAAAAAACTATTTTCACCCTCTTGCCAAAAGAGACATTTGTCTTATTGGCTTCTAACTTATTTTGGAAACTCAACTAAAGGGTTGTTTGAAATGTTCTAAATAAGTATATTTTTTGGCTTTTTATAAAATATGAGTTGAGTTTGAAGTGATGTGATAGAGAGGTGATGTGACTTAAATAAGATGATGTGACTTAAATAGAATAGTGACTTTTTGACTTTTTAACTTTTTTTGAAAATGCCAAACTTAACCTAAAAGTGAATTTTTTGATTTTTTTTTTTAGTCACATCATCTCTCTATTTTTTTTTACATATTTTTTTCAAAAAAAAAAAATAAATAAACTTTTAACTTATTTCTCAAAATAAGATTTTTTTTTATATGACTAATTTAACCAAAACACTAACCCCGCCCAATTGCCAAATGACACCTTAGAGGGTGTTTGTCATTATGATAAAGTCAAATTTTCTTTATACTTCTCAATATTTTTATAAAAAATTAAAAAATTATTAAAATAATTAAATCTTAAAAAATCTTATATATTATATAAAATAAAACTTAGATTTGGTGTCATGAAATCTTATTTTGGAATGTTGATTGAAAGTTAATTTTTCAATTTTTTTTTTAAATGTGTAAAAAAAATAGAGAAGTGATGGGGCCAAAAATAAGCTATTTTAGCCAAGTTTCCAAAACAGCTTGTAATACGTGAATTTTTTATTTAAAAATAAAATAAAAATTATATAGCAAAGTGCACAAAATTCAAATTTTTATCATTTATTTTAATTTTTACTTGTTTAAATCATATATGTATGACCTATATCAACCGTTAATTATTTTGAATTGGGATGCGTTGTCATTGGTTGACTATTTATATGATTTGGTAGATTCATGCATGCATTAACACAAAATATGATGTGTTAAAAGGGTTGGTTCTGTTGTGTTCTCATAGTTTTCTTCTTTCTTCCCCCAGTAAAAAAGAAAAATAATAAAAAAATTTGCATATTATCACGCATCGTTAATTATTTTGAATTGGGGTGCGTTGTCATTGGTTGACTATTTTTATTTGGTAGATTCAAACATGCACTAACAAAAAAAAAAAAAAAAATGATGTGTTAAGAACATCTTCAATGATTACTCAAATTTATTATCAAATTTAAATTTAGGTTAAGTTTGGCATCTACTAAATAATACAAAAAGTCAAAAAGTCATTATCCTATTTAAGTCACATCATCTTATTTAAATCACATCACCTCTCTAACACATCACATCAAACTCAACCCAAACCCAACCCATATAAGTCAATAAGTCAAAAAGTGTACTTTTTTAGAACATCCCAAACCAACCTTTAGCAAAATATTACTCTTTTTCTATTCTAACGATTTCATCAAATAGATATCAAATTCAGGATTTTACTTTTCTTTCATTAAACTAAGTACTAATGTGTTTTTTATCAAATTAATGTTCATACCTGAAGGTAAAAATTTGTGAAAAAATTACATTGATCGATCTACCCCTGGTTGTCCTCCCGATTGTTCGCTCGATCGACCCCCGGATGATCACCTTAAAGCAAAAATTTGTGAAACATTTACACTAGCCGATCGACCAGTCGGACATCTGCGCTGGTCGTTCGATGTTCTAATGAAGCTTAAAAAACCTCCGTTAGAGCACTTGATATCAAATGAAACTTTTACTAAAATTTGATACACCGTTAAATATGCTCTAAAAGGATTGGTTCTGTTATGTTTTCTTGTTTTCTTGACTTTCTTCCCCCAGCCCAAAAAAAAAAGGGTTGGTATGCCTCCAGTGTAGTTTTGTGTTGGAGAGTGCTATTAAGATTTATGAGTTTATGTATTATTTTGATCATTCAAATCGTTTATTTTATAAAATTCTTCGTAAATGTTAGTTATAAAATAAAATAAAAAATTAAATCGATTCTGTAATCGTAAATTGTTTAATTTATTGCATTTTTCTACAAAAAAATAGATAATTTATTTCAAAAGCACACTTGTCATTTATTTTATTTTTTTGAAGAAATACGATAAATTGAACATGCAACCTCTTTTATTTATTTATTATTATTATTATTATTTTTTTTTTGTGTCTTGATGACATATATGAAAATTTTATAAAATAAACCGTTCGAATCATCAAAATGAAATTTATAATAAGGTCTATTAATTTAGAAAACGCCCTTTTGTTAAAGATCTGAATCTTTTAAGAAAGACTAAACTTGTCTCCGGTCCTAATCGCGCTGAATTGTGTTGTTAGGCCTCTATGAGTTCACCACAGAGCACAAATCAATGATCAAAACCGTTGAATATATAGAATTCGTCGATTTCTTTATTATTACAAAAAATCACATTGATCGAATATCGATAACCATTTAATTTGTGAAATTCCATTTTTTTGAGATATTAAATATTTTAATGAGAAGTATTTGTGTTTTATTTTAATTTATATAATAGTTTGGTGGTGAAATTTTTGAATGAGAACTTAACTCATTTTTTTATATTTATTTATTATTTTTTTTAACATTTGTCATTATTATCATTATTCTTTATCATTCATGTTGTTTATTTATTTATTTATTAATTTATTTATTTTTACCTTACTTGGACTCCAAACAAAACTCACATGGGATGGGATGACGTCCAAAACTCACATGAGGTACGTCCATAATTCTTTTTCAACTCCATCCATCCCATCCATCATTTTCTTTCTTTTATTTTAATTTGTTTAACTTTTCTTGCCCTACAAGAAAATTTGGAGGCCACTCTCCCTTCTACTTTAACACTCTCTCTCTCTCTCTCTCTCTCTCTCTCTCTCTCTCTCTCTCTCTCTCTCTCTCTTGTACGATAAACTTTGGATTTAGTTTGAAAATATTTAGAGTGAAAGTTAGCAATTTAGGCCTAAATCGACATCTTTAAAAAAAAATAAAAAGTTAAAAAATTATTTAAAAATTTAAAAGTTATTACTATTTATTAAAAAAATATTTTTATATAAAAAATGTACAACTCACTCTGACGTGAGTTGTCTTTACCTGACTTTAGTGAGCACAAATTACACAGGCGGAGGTAAGCTTAAGGACGGTGTTGTTCGGCCCATGGAGGCCCATCACGGGTCTCGTTTTGATAATCTGAACCGTTCAATATGTAAAATTCGTCGAGTACTACATGGTTCTAAAAATCACGTTGATCGGATATCGCTAACTATATGATCAAATCAGTTTTGTATAAAAAAATGGATAGTATTATAGTTAACGGTTGACAAAAAACTAATTCGATCAGATAGTTTTCGATATATCCGATCAACGTGATTTTTTACAAACATATAGTACTCGACGAGTTCTACACATTGAACGATTCCGATTACCAAAACGAGACCCGTGGTGAGCCCTCACGGGCTGAACATCACCGTCCAATTCAATGTCCGAAAAGGAGGTAAACATAACATTTTCACTAGTCTGCTCACTACTCTGTGTACTGAATACACTAAAAAATATGTATTAAAAAATTCTTTTCTCCCTTCTCCAATACACTAAATTATACAATTTTTTAATACATATTTTTTTGTAAAAAGTCAAAAAATTATCCCAAACAATTAGACTTTTTTCCTTAACTTTTTAGTCTAAAAAGTCAAAAAATGCACTTGTTTAAGATATCCCAAACAACCCCTTAATTTAAAAAGAGAGTTGGAAATTTTTTGTCAAACTTTACTTGTCTTATACCTTAGAATTTTAATCCTTCATTTTTGTAGATTTGTAAAAAAATATCAGACCAGTAAAGAGTTAGTGATAGAGAAATTTAGGTCAAGTTTGGCATAACCTAAATAATACAAAAAGTCAAAAAGTCACTATCTGTAGCACGCCCGCGAGGGGGGCCTCGATGCTACTACAGTTCGGACTCCCCTTTTTGTTTGTGGTTCTAAATCTTGAACCAAAGAGTCCAACTCTGACAAATCGTTTTGAAGAAAAACAGATTTTTTGAAAAGTAGTGCCAAACATGGACTGCTTTGCCAGATTACAGAGTCGCCACCTAAATATTTTTTAAAATGGGAAATTTAGGAAACCTTGACTCGGTGCCGAAGGCCACGTGTCCGTCATAACCAAAGTAGTCTTGGCTCGGGAGCTTGGGTACGATCGGGGAAGGTCAGCTATGAGCACCCCCTTTCGCCCGGTTCGAAGACCGGCCTCTACTAACCGTGATATCCGATTTTGAAAACATTACATGCTCTTATTCCAATTATTAGCCTAGAATTACTATGTTATGCGCGCAGCAAACAAGTATAGACTAGATTGCCTAATTCGGAAATAATCATTGCATATCCGTTTGTTTTGAAAGCGTTTCGGGTTTTGCTACTCGCAAGTAGGCTAAAATACGGATTTCAATGAGTTTTCCAACTCAAGCAACCCAACCTCCACCCACAGGCATTCAAACAGTTTATCTCACATAAGCACTTAGCCGCATGGTAAGCATACTGTCATGGCAACATTCACACGCATGTGGTATGCTAAAGCGTAAAATACTTACATCGTACTCCGTGCCAAAACAAGAAACTAGTTAGCAGACATGCATGTCCCTAGGTCATGTTAAGTGGCTAATGCAACACAGGCAAGGATGCAATTTAGAGTAGGCTCGGCTAACCCTAAAATGGCACGTGAAATGCAATCATTTGATGCACGTATTCAAGTTGGAATTTAGAATACAATGCAGTTTGTATGATGTACCGAGCCCGGTGCATGTTTAGACAAATGCATGGATGCACGCATGCATTGCATAAGGTATGCTAAAATAGACGTGCCCTAATCTACCATCATAAGCAGGTAAATAAAAGGGAAGAAAGAAGTGGGGGTTGGAAGACATACAAACCACTCACCCACACTTATTACAAATTTGCCCCCCACTCGGAGGGACCAAAATAATAATACAGATTAATTAACTACGCAAACTAATTAAAATATTACAGTCCAACTAAATTAATCAAATAAATTAATTAATCTAATTAAAGCAGTAAACCGCCTCGAGATGAGGGCCGGATGCAACGCATGCTCGGGACTTGCTCGGAATTGCACTGCCATGCTTAGATTGCCTCTGTTTTCCCTGCTTTGCATCTCAGAAGACTGCCAAAGTCTCAGGAGTGCCTCCCAGGACACTGAGGGACATCATCGGCTGAGTAGGACTTCCACCGGCATCAGCATGAGGTCACCGGCACAAAATTCATCCATCGGCCATCAATAGACTGCCGGTCGGCACTAAATACTGCCGGCCGGCACTGAATGTCTGCAGAACCTGCAACTCACAGCAGCAGAGGGCAAAAACTTGCATGGCAATGTAATTCCAACAATGTGTGCACCAATCATGCCCCTTATCATATTTGTGACTCAAAGGGGCATGTGCCTCGATTCTCGGGCCACCAATCACGCATTTCCATGCATGATGGCCCAAAGAACCAAATGTGCAACTTCTATTTCAAATGCATGCAAACCAAACAAACACACAAGGGTGCTAAGCCTCTATCATGACTTGGTCAAGAGGTAGAGCATGCATGTTTATGTGATGCAATCCTAGACATGTCAACTAGTATGCAATCATGCCAATGCAAAGGAGCATACAAGCTAACAAACATACAAGGCATGAAACACCAATGTCAACCATCAAGTATGCAAGGTGTAATGTGGGTGTCCAAGCATGCAAACAAGCATGTGACTTCATTCAATCATGTTAGTCCTAACATGCATTTACTTACCAATACATTACAACACTCAAGGAGCATATGCAAGCAACAAGAGGATGGACTTGCACATAGGTTAGGCAGCTCTAAATAAGCCTAAAATCAGTGGCCAAATGCCATAGAAGTGAAGGCTAAGATATATGCAATACATGCACACATGCAAGCATACATAATCCAACACTTAGGCATAAACAAGCAACTCTTAAGAACACTTAAAAGAGGCTAACATGGACATATTAACATGCATATATAAGCTTTAAAATCATGTTGGACATGGTGCCAAACCAAGCAACAAAATAGACTAAGCATGCAACAAATGGTCCAAGCATCCAAGGCAAGCCAAAGGAGACCTAAACCATGGCTAAGCCAACCAAGCCTCACAAGGCCAAGAAGGCTTAAAACAGGTCTAAGGCAGCCCTAGACCATACAAAAGGGACCTCCTAGATGGCATCTAAGTGGCTCTAGAGCAAGGCACACACAATGACCAAATCATTAGGCATACAACATATGCTTTCAAAACTTCAAAGAGGCATGCAAGGCAATCATTCAAGCATGTCTAAGGGACTGAAATAGCATGCTAAATGGTTCCAAACCATTGAAAATAATGCAAGCAAGGCATGCTATACTTTCATGCTCTTAAGGCCAACAAGCCAAATGCAAAGAGGCTATGTGATGCAAGCTAAGATCGACCAAAGTAACCATGGACAGACCTTATTCATGGAAAAATAAGCATACAAGCTTCATGAATCTAAGCCTAAAACATGTTAGAATAGAGGCACACAACCTAATGCATGTTAAAGGACTAAAGAGGCATTACAAAGCATCTATGCAAAACATGCAAGGAGTACTAAAACCAACATGATACAAAGTTATAATATGGCAATATGAGCACAAAATACAGCCATGGCATAACCAACAAACAACCAAACATGGGGCTCCCTCAAGAGGCAAAATAGGTCCTTTTCAAGGACAACAAGGAGAGGGGGTGACCCTCTCCTTCTTGGGACTTCAAGGCATCATCTTCACCACTGAAATCCCTCAAGATTTCAGTGGTGAAGAGACCCCAACACCAAAATCCCGGAGCTCTCACAAAATAGCACAAAATGAGGCCTTTTCAAGGCCTAAGGGTGGTCAAACCTCCCCAAAGCACAAAACACTCTTAACCAACAATAAAGAGGACTAAAAAACAGAACTTTTTTGTATTAAATGCTAAGCACAAAAACAGTTCTAAACTATGCAAAAATGGAGTGCAAAAATGGGGTAAAAAGGGGTAGTTTCTTACCCTTGAAGACCACCTTCACAAAGGTTGATGTTGTTGCTTCCTTGAGCTCAAATCCAACCAAAAACTTCAAGAACCAGCCCTTAGAACCTCAGTAACCGAAGGAAGGTGAAACACTAGGTGCTTGTGTGCAATAATATGGATTAAAGCACCTAGTGTAGAAACAAGAGAGGAAAAGAGAGATAGGATAGATACACAAGTTCTAACCTAGAACCAGAGCTTCTTCTCTGTCTTTTCTCTCTAAAAATGTCTAATTTTTCTAACCCTTGAGCCAAGAGAAGAGAGCCCTCTCTTATAGGCAACAAAGCTTACAAGCTAAGCAAACCAAAGGCTCATCCCTCCATACACGTGTATGGAGGGGAAACAAATGCTATACAGCTGCTTCAAAATATCTCAAAAAGCAACTGAACAGTAGTCGGCAGGGCAAAATTGTCATTTTGACAAAATTGACTGCCGACCGGCACAAAAGAGTGCCGACCGGCACAATATAGTGCCGATGGCAACACCAACCAGCCGGTGGCCTCTAGCCACTGCCGGTGGTGTGTGGGGATGCCTCACAAGGCATTCCCTGCCCCTCCAAGGCAAAGCACAAGTGTTTGGTGCAAAACCAGACACAAAACGGTCAAGTTCGGAGGTCCTGAGGCAAGGCGCGTAGCCGAGAACTCCGGGAACTCCAAACGAACACGAACATGGATAATCACCGAGTGTTCAAGCGGTGACGTCCAGGTCTTGAGGACGGTCAAAAATGGGGTGTCTACAGTTGCCCCTCTTTGACAGAACTCGGAAGTCATAACAATGACGGGAGTGAATGTCAAAGCCCAGAGACGACCCATTTTTGACCAGGCCGAAGACTTAGACAAACATGCAAGACAAGCAAGATATGCGCCCGAAGGCAGGGGCAAAATGCAACTGAAAATGCACGAAGCCGAGCATAACTTAATGATCATGCAAAGAAAGCTGTAACGAAGCACGCATGCGACAGTTTTAAGCTAGCATGCACCAAACTACACTACAATGCAGAAAGGATGTAAGAGAATTATGCAATTCTCAATACGTCTCACTCGGAGGATACAATACCTGTGCGGCTCGTCCGGTTGCACCGGCCTCAAATGAGCCGTACATACAATATCGTGCCTGCAAAGAAAGCAAACTTAACAGGTACAATATTGTTAGCAATATGCATGACAATGCGAAATGAATGCAAGATGATATGCAATATATACAAAATGATGTATGAACAATGCAAATGATAATGCAATGCAATTGAAACTATGCAAACTACATGCAAAGCAATTGAATCATGATTCAATCGTGAGCGATTCGAAACCACACAAATGTCAAATAGGTTGATGGAAGTAACAAGTCCGTCTACCATAGAAAAGGTGCCGCAACCTCAAACCAACATACCAGCGTGGAGTAGGCGCGATACACATGCAGAACTATGAGTAATGTAGACGGACACAAGGACAAGTATTGGGTGGATTGACATAAGTGGGGTGACGACCCGCTGAGGAAAGAACAATGATCCTAATGCCGGATGCAACAATTACACTACAATGTAATATGCGATTATGGCGCGCGGGCCAAACCGTATCTCGCTTAGGAAAGGCATGCACACATACAAACCATGTCTAACACAGAAAAGGTGCCGCAACCTCAAACCAACATACCAGCGTGGAGTAGGCGCGATGCACATGCAGAACTGTGCTTTGACGTGAAAAGTATGGACACATACCAGACCAAGCTCAACAAGGAAAGGTGCAAGCCATAAATGGAAGATGATGCAGTGGATGCATGCAACTACAATGGATACAATGGATATGGCACGCAGGCCAAACCAAGTTTTGCCTAGGAAGGGCATGTACACGTACAAGCCATGTCTAGCACAGAAAAGGTGCCGCTACCCTCAAACCAACATACCAACGTGGAATAGGTGCGTACACATGCAGAACTGTGTTTTGACGTGAAAAGTATGAGCACATACCAGACCAAGCTCAACAAGGAAAGGCCCAAGCCATGGATGGAGGATGATGCAGTGGATGCATGCAACTACAATGCAATGGAAATGGATATTTACAGAAAATGCATGACATATGCACAATACTACAATGATGATGCATGACATATGCAGGTTTTTTGAAATGCATGACATATGCACTATATACGATGATGCATGACATATGCATGTTTTTTGAAATGCATGACATATGCACTATATGATGCATATTTTTTTTTTTTTGAAATGCATGACATATGCAATATTTAGAATGATGCATGACATATGCAGTATTTACAATGATGCATGACATATGCATGTGTTTTTGTTTTTGGATTTTTTTTGAAATGCATGACATATGCAGTATTTACAAATGATGCATGACAATGCACTATGATGCAACGACTATGATTGCAGCTTTCCCTATCTTACCAACAGGGCGATATACTAGGTTGGTTCAGTATCCAGAATTGAGGCGTAAACATGCCGCCTCAACCTATGGGGCTTCCATACAGATTTCAAGTCGAGGGTACACCCCCTGGGTATTTAAACCAGACTTTAGTCTCGGAAATCCCGAACCTTTGTGTTCTAGGCATAAGCCGTTCAAACTCTAGTTTTCACCGTCCCAGTTGGTCTTCTAGGAACTCACCGCAAAAACAGGCAGGTGGCTTTACCCGACCACCGAAAGTCGTCTGGGCACGACAAACGCCAAAGGAATTGCACCTTCAGAGGATTTAAGGTCTCCTAGACCGCGATGCACAGAACAATGCAATGTGCAAAAAAAAAGTGCAATTGAATGCATGTAAAATGCAATGAGATGCGCAGAATAGCGCGATGGAATGCATGCAAAATGCAATGAGATGCGCTAAACCGTGCGAATGATATACAATGCACTAACAAGTGCCGACGAGGCGCACAAGATAGCGCGAATGGGACGCAATGCACAAGCTAATGCGATGCGCTAAACAGCGTGATGCGTTCAGACAACGCGAATGAAGGTCTTGCACCTCCTAAGGATTTAAGGTCTCCTAGACCGTGCGTGTTTAAGGTCTCGCCAGACCGGGGCGAAAAAAATGAGGTGCGCAAAATAGCGCGATGAAATGCAAAATGAGATGCAAGATGAGGCACGCATACCTCATGGATGCAAAATGCAAAACGAAATGCAAATGAAATGCAAAGTGAGGCACGCATACCTCAAGATGCAAAATGCAAAACGAAAAACGAAATGCAAATGAAATGCAAAGTGAGGCACGCATACCTCAAGATGCAAAATTGAAATAGACATGAGGCACGCATACCTCATTAGACGGAAAATAAAATGCAAAACGAAGCACGCGTACCTCGAGATGCAATGAAATGCAAAATGAGGCACGCATACCTCGAGATGCGATGAAATGCAAAATGAGGCACACATACCTCAAGATGCGATGAAATGCAAAATGAGGCACGCATACCTCATTGAATGGAAAATGAAATGCAAAACGAGGCACGCGTACCTCGAGATGCAATGAAATGCAAAATGAGGCACGCATACCTCATTGAATGGAAAATGAAATGCAAGTATGACACGCATGCCACACGAAAATGCAAAACGGTGCAAGTCGCAAGGGACGTGCAAGACGGCGCGATGCGACGCACCGGACAATGTGATGGATGCGTGCAACGCACACGGGGCAACTTTTGAATCTTGTAAAAGACAAAAGGATACAAAAGGATACAATCTTTGCTTGAATCTGAGTGCCACGCACAGAAGACACGGTCCAAGGTCAAAACGGAGGCCGGTTGAGCATCGGGGATTCACTTTCTTGCACTTTCTTGAGCTATGAAGACCAGAAACTACCCACATGGCCTAAACAAGGCTGTGGGAACATCACCGGCTGGACTAGGTGGCCACCGGCTGGCCACCGGCTGCATAAAAGTTCCACCGGCACAATATTGTGCCGACCGGACAAAAGTTGCTGATCGGGGACAGTTTCGACTTTTTGCAATGGGTCTTTTAAAATAGGGTTCCCAACCCTATTTTCTCACTTCTCCACCGCCGAAAATCAACTCTCTCTCTCTCTCTAGAGCCTTTTTCTCTCCTCATTTCGCCATTTCTTTGTGTTTTCGCGCCATTTTCATCGTTCGATTCGCGAAGTTCATCGCGTTTCGCACCTTTTCAACCGAACAAATCTTTGTTTCGGTGCCTCTTTTGCTATTTCCGCTTTTTCGGGACTTGTTCCCCTCGGTTTCCTCTTCATTTCCGTGCCTTTTCATCTTCCGGCCTTTCCGGCCATTTTCGGCCCGCTCGGGGTTGACTTTTTCGGTTGGCTTTCCGCATTCCGGATTTTTCGGCCATTTTCTCACTACCATTACCATGGCTGACGACATTCCACACGTCGGGACTCCCCCGGATCATGAGATGGATCCCGGGGTCGAGCTTCTCCCGTTGAGCGAGCGTCCTTTCGACCCGGCGACCTACCGCCCAGCGATTCATGTGCTACCACCGGATGGACTCCGCCATTTTCGCAGCTTTGACCGAGCACTGGACCCGGAGCTCCTCCTACGCGAGCCGACCTCTCACCTATCCTTCGGCGCTTCCGAGGTAACACTCTTCTCTGTTTTACTTTCTGCAATGTAGAACTGTTAACTGTCAAAGTTGTTTTCGTTCTTTAACTGCTTGATTCTGATACACTGTTCCCTGTAGTCGATTGCAATCATGCTTACAATTGATATCTGTTTAAGACGGACACATGCACACACACTGCACTAGCCTCAATCACCCAAACACACGGCACACACCGCATTTCACTACAAACTCACCAACACCCAGCATCTGCTTGAATCTGAAAATATGCACGCATGCCATATCTATCTTGAACCACTCAAACATACTGACGCATCACACGTTGTAGTTCACTGTAAGCACACCGACACCCAGCACTTATTTGAATCTAAAAAGCTTGCACACATGCCATATTTGCACTGAACCCCTCAAACACGCTGACGCATCACACGTTGTAGTTCACCGTAAGCACACCGGCACCCAGCACTTATTTGAATCTAAAAAGCTTGCACACATGCCATATTTGCACTGAACCCCTCAAACACGCTGATGCATCACACGTTGTAGTTCACCGTAAGCACACCGGCACCCGGTACCTGCTTGAATCTGAAAAACTTGCACACATGCTAGATTGGCACTGAACCACTGTTTCTTCAAAATTGTACATTTCATATTGCTTTGCTGCTATTTGTTTGAAAACAGGGAGATTCCCATACCATCCGCGGGTATGGGAACGTCGCGGCTCGAGATTGGTACGCGGAGCTTCCCGAGGCGGTTCGACGTATCGTGGACCAGGCCGGCTTCGGCGCTTTCTGCAGGGGTCTGACCCGGCTTACTGCTTGCAGGCCTCTTCTAGCTGCCCTGGCAGAGAGGTGGTGGGACACCACCGATTCATTCCACCTATCCGTGGCGGGAGACATGACGATGACTCCCTACGACTTCTCGATGCTCACAGGCATCGGGGTGGGGGGTGATCCGATCCCCTTCGACATCGATATGGATGAGTGGACCGCCGCTCAGATCTATTTGCTTGGCGAGGCGCCACCTCTTGCGCGTCCAGGTTTCGTCCGCTATTCCTGGTTCGAGGTGCAGTTCAGGGTCCAGCCTGCCCTCGTTGATGCAGCCCCGATGACTCAGGAGGCCGTGGATAGATACGCACGCGGCTTCCTCATGTTCCTGTTTGGGACGACGATTTTCGCCGATCGGGCGAACACAGTGCCTCTCTGCCTTCTCAGCGCACTGGTGGATGTCAGAGATATCTTGCGTTTCGATTGGGGTGGTGCGGCTCTGGCCACCCTCTACGGCTATATGAGCTCAGTCTCCCGCGGCAGCGGACAGTTGCTCGGGGGTTACTGGCGTGCTTGGGAGGTACATTTCCTTTTCCGCTTTACATTTCTGCTTTACATTTTCTGTACTCTGCACACTGCACACACTGTAGTCTGTTTCACACGGACTGTATACTGTACACACGGCACACACATACTCTGCTTTACACTGACTGTACACTACTCACACTGTACACACATACTCTGCTTTACACTGACTGTACACTGCTCACACTGTACACTCTGCACAATACACTGCGCAACACACGGCTCTGCTATTTCTGCTTTATTCTGTATTCTGCTTGATCTGATAGTCACTGGTATCTGTCTTGCAGTTGTGGGTCTATGCCTACTTTCCCAGGCTCGCTCCTGTGCCGAGCAGAGACCCCTCTGGTCGTCCCTTTCTCACGCCGCTTTGACGGGAGATGCACACGGAGGCCGCGGGAGACGTTCAGCTTCTTCCGCCGCTACTTCGACACCATCACCCCGCAGAGGTATGTTTTACTTGCAGTTCATTTAAGCTTCGTTTTCCACTGTATATTTGCAATAACAGTAGGTAACAAACTGTATTTCAATTTCAGATCACCTGGCAGCCGTGGGCTCCTTTGCCAGCGATGCGCGGGATCGGTTTGCCGGCGCCGTCGAGACCTCGCGTTACCGGATTCTGCTGGAGGGCCCGGTCTGTCGGGCTTGGTACCTGGGCGAGCGCTTCTTGCGTCAGACCCTGGGCCTACCTGAGCAGATAGTCCCGGTGCACCCTCCTGAGCATATGAGGGACACCGAGCGTTTCACTGCTGAGCAGATGGCGGACTACACCATCGGCTGGGAGGCGAGTGCTACAGAGGCGAGGGCGATTACTCGGAGTACGTCCGGACCTTCATCATGCGACCTCTGAGCGGTGGCCGCCGAGTAGAGAGAGTGGGCGCCAGCGGCCGGAGCAGGAGTAGGAGGAGGAGCGCCGAGGAGGGCTCGAGTCCGCGGCAGGGGCGGAGTTCAGAGAGGACGAGGGCCAGTTGGCCCGCTCTGCCTACTTCACTGACTTTCCGAGGTCGGATGGGGCGACCTATCAGATTCCCTTCGCCCCTCCACCAGCTGATCACGAGTTTGTCGGTGTCCCCGACTTGCCTCCGGTATGTATTACTGCATTTTTGTCTGCACTGTCATTTCATTTTAGTTTATTTGATATTCCACAGAATATTGATGCATCTGATTCTTTTGCAGGCGTCTTCTGGTACACCCGGCAGTTACTGGAGATGAATGCCTCCATGACGGGGATGCTGCAGCGGACCTTCGACCCTAGCCCTTTACGGCATTCCGGTATGTTCTTCTCTACATGCTTCAAACCATACACAAACTGCTTTACATAATCTGATGCATAACACAACATCTGATAAACTGCTCACGACTGCACGCACACTGTACTTCACACACTGCATTCTGCACTGATAAACTGCTCACGGCATTCATACTCTGTATTCATACACTGCATTCTGCACTGATAAAATGCTCACGGCATTCATACTCTGTATTCATACACTGCATTCTGCACTGATAAACTGCTCACGGCATTCATACACTGTACTTTCTGCATTGATAAACTGCTTCATGTATACTGATGCATTTGCCTTTTGTACTTTTCAGCCTCCCTTCCCGATTCCTCCAGTGGGTGGTGGCGCTCCATCTGGACCTCCCATTTCTACTCGGGATGGCAGGATATTCCCCCGCACCAGAGGAGGGCGTACTTACGCCGGGAGCAGCTCGCGGGCTCCAGTTCCAGACGACGAGTCCGAGGAGGAGACAGAGGCGGAGGCGGGAGCGTCGGAGGAGGAGACCGGGGATAGCTCGGGCTCAGACGGCGATGCTCTTGGTGATGCTCCTGGGCTTCTGCCCAGGAAGAGGGCGAGGACGGATCCTTAGGCGAGAGACCACCGACGCTGCTACAGACCTTTTGCTGCTTTTTTTTTCTGCTTGTTTTCTTTGTACTTTTCTCTTTTTGTAGTTAGGTTACCTTGTACTGCCGCAGGCAGATTTTTGTTTCCAAAACTATGTACTCGAAAAAGATGATATGAAATGAAACAAACTTTTTGTCTGAAAGAGTGTTATATTTGTACATATCTGTGTATTTCCTACTTTACACTGCATTGCATCATGTTACACCTCAAATGTAAATGATATTGATCTGTTGTCTAAAACTTGAGCAATTGTACTGTGATAATCGGATAACCAACCAATTAATCAGCAAAACAACTCATACAAACCACTGCTCAAACTGGATATACAGCCCATACTCTACTGGGGATTGACCTGCATATAACCCATAACACAGCATTTGGTTCATTCTGCACACAGCAAACCCTGAACAAACAGCCCGATCTGACAAGACGGATCACAAAACTGACACGGTTGCAGTTGAAACACACTCGGATGTCCCAAATTTCCTTTTCTTCCCTTGCCTCGCGTGGATGTAGAGAACGGCACAGCACTCTGAGCATAAACGATTTTGTAATGAAGAAAGGTTTACAACCGGGGTATCGAGTCCATGACTGAATACAGCGGGAAAGATTCGGCAAAGGAAATATAAGGCACACGACCTAAACACAACAAGACACGCTCAGAGAAGACTCAAGACAAAAGTTGAGACTGACAAAACAAAAGACACGACGCGCGGAGGTGTTTATGAAAAATAAAAGATTTCAGATCCCGAGGAGCCAGTTCTTCCGGGCATATTTCCCACCCTTTCTGATTTGTGATTCTCACATCACTCGGCCCTCAGGCTCGGTTTTTTTCACAAAAACCCTTTCCTCACTTTTCTCTCAACTTACACCTCTCTATTCTTTATTCTCTCATTTTTCATCCCTCCCTGGGGCGATTGACAGATGAATAGGAAGTCGCGGGTTCACGCCCGATACAGTTAGCTCACGGCTACTTCTTCTGGTAGATAGGGTGCCTTTCTGGCGAGTGCGTTGATAACAAGGGGGGAGGCGGAACACCCGACTCGACTGTGCCCCTAGTTCGTCATTTCGACCATTTTTTATGTTTTCTAAAACAGTTTTGATCAAAAATGAGAATCAGTTTTCTAAAACATTTTCAATTTTTGATTTGAAAATCATGCAAGTCAGGCTGTGAGCACTGAAAATTCTCCTTTTTGGGCCCAAACATGGTCCAATTTTGGAAAATAAAATAGTCTTCGAGAAAATAATCAACTTTAGTAAAAATTTTCAAAAACTACTTTTGCAAACAATCAACGCTCAACGAGCGCGGAACTTACCCTCGAGATGCACAACCTCGGATCGGAGGCAATGGAAATTGCCCCTGGCTTTAAGGGGGATAAGGCAACGGAAAGTTGCCCCTGGTTTGATGGCAACTCAGGGCAACTTATGGCAATGCATGGCAACGGAAAGTTGCCCCTTGTTTGGATGATGCGCGGCATGCGTAAGCCAGTCCTTGTTGATGACGATCGGACCCTCGGACGCGGAGGAGACGAAGACGGTCTGAATCAATATATGGACACAGTCACCTGGAAGGTGTTGGTGTTTGGACTTCAAGAGGAAGTTGATCACGTAGTTCCAGGTCGCTGCAATCGAGACATTGGATTCAGAGGAGGCAAAAGTGATCAAAACCATGACATGGACTGAGACGCTATGGAAGCGTTGGGGGCTGGACTTCAAGATGAAGTTGCCTACGTATCCCAAACATGGGAATCAAGCCTTACGTAGTTCCGGTTAAGGTACACTCGGGTATTTTAACCTTCACTGTTTAGGCTCTAATTTTTGCCAAGGTGCCCAATGCGGGTTTTCGACCTTGCGAGCTTTGTTCTTCTTTCTTTTTTCTTTTCTTTTCTTTTCATTTCTTTCTATTTCTTTTGCTATTTTTTTTTCTTTCTTTTTTTTTGCTATTTTTTGTTTTTTTCTTTCTCTTTTCTTTTTCTTTTTTTGTTTTTTTTTGTATTTTTTCTTTTTCTTTTCTTTTCTTTCTTTGCTCTAACTTTTGCCTGGGCCGCCCTTCCGGGTTTTCGGCCCAGCGAGCCTTTCAAAGGGTAAAAGTGTAGCAAGCCCATGCCAAATGGTTTTGAGATTGAAGCCTCTCTGTATCCAGAGAGTGACTGTGGTGTTGATTTGCAGAAGAATCCATCACGGTTGCTTCATGAGCCTTGCCTGGTGGGATCTGATCTCCTTGATCTGGCTTTGGTGCTTGCTCGAGGGCTCTTCAAATGGGCCACACAGGCTGCTGAATGGTGTCTTTTTTCTCGTTTGCAGACTGTTAATGATTTGAACTTTGATCACGTAACATCTCAAGGCTGAGAGCGATCCTGGGCTGCACAATCTCAAGAGCGATTCCACACAGGTCTTCGCAAGACTGCGCAAAAATTTTGTTTTTGAAAGTTTTAAGAAAGCGACAAATCGCTCGTGTTGAAGATAGTGTGGAACCAGTCTGGATCAGGCCAGGGTCCTTCTCAGTACTCACGCTGACAAGCATGATTTCATTCATTAAAAGCTTAACATGCCTCTCTTTCTCTCAAAATGTCAAAATTTTTTGCACAAAACCGAGGAATTCCTTCCCTTCGTTTTTATCACCGCAGTGTTCGAAAAGGGTTTTATGAAAAGCTTAGGTCATTATAACGATGTTAAGGCACAAGAGAGTAGGCGAAATGCACTGTCGTTCCATTCACATCTTCTGGCACGGCTAACTCAAATAGCAACAAGTACGAAACGTGATAGCCACAGCTGTTTCATTCAGATTTGTTGGCATAACTGGCTCCTCGGCAGAAACAGACTCAAAAAGCAAAAACAACTATTTATAAGGCAAAACGGTGTTTGAGGCAACAACCCCGAAATCACCTGGTATACTATACAAGAGGGACTGACTCATTACAACAAGACAGACTCTGTAAGCAAAAGACTGACTCAATATAGAGAGACAGACTCAAAACAAAACAAAAGACTGACTCGACACCCAAGTCAGGATTTGCAAAACTAGCGTTGGCAGATGCTCAAAAATGCGTGCCAAACGCCACATCCAAAAATGTACCAGACATGGCCCGCAGGCGGTTCACCTTCTGATTACATACTCGCAGTATCTGTATCCTCAAAATCCAACAACTGAGTGGTGACGGACTTCGCTGAAGTAGGCGGGAGGATAACCTCGTTGTCAATCAAATCTTGTACCTCATGACGGAGGCGGAAGCAATTATCAGTGGCATGGCCAGTCTGCTGGTGGTACGCACAGTACAGGGAAGCATCATGTGTGGCAGGGAGATTCTTCGGTAGGGGTCGGGGCTCCAAGGGTTTAAGATGCCCCTTTTTGGCCAAAATCAAAAGTGCCCTAGACAAAGGCATGTAGAGAGGGTGGAAGACCCTGTGCCCTCGGGGCAGGTACTTTGGGGCCTGAGCACTCTTGCTAGATGCACTAGCGAACGGATCGGCGGGTGCGGCCTTGGATTTTTGATCTTTTCCGGATGCAAGGTTGGGAGCGGAAAGAACTGTCTTGGCATGACGGGGCCTATCCCGATTCTCTGATTGATTGGAACTGCCCTCAGGCGGAGTGGGGAAAGCGTCCTCCACAGCTTTTGACACAACTGCGGATATCTGTTGCTTGTTCATCCCTCCGGCTTTCAAAGCCTCTACTGCCCACAGCAGTTGTTCGATGGGGTCGGCATCTGCCTTCGTCTTGCCTTTGTCTCTGGCCTCGGCCTGATCTAGAGTTTGGTTTGCTGCGTCGTTACCATAGCTGGAGGTCATCTCCGGTTGGTTGAGTTCAATTACAATTCGTCCCAGTAGCGGGGGCTCCTGGGGTATGAAGCCTCCGGCATATGGTGCGGCTGGTGGCGAAACAGACATTCCATAGGCGAGATCCGCCACGGATCTTTGAAGATCACCTATCATTCCCATTAGTTCAAATGTAGTAGGCTCGCGAGCCTGATATAGTTGAGGAGTCCATATTGGATGTGCGGCAGGCGACCTAGGTGGATGCGGCATGTCAACCGTAGTCTCATCTTGTAGGGTGATTCCCTGACTCAACGCGGCCGTCATGACCACGATCTCTTCTGAATTCTGCGTCATGCTCAGTCCTGCCTCAGCAAGGAGAAGACACTAGCTGTTCCGGATCGACCCTCTGAATCCCCTGAACTGAAACGGAAAACAAGCAGTATTTCAGCCCCAAACAGATCAAACACGGATGTAGCCGGACAACTGTACTCTACTACTGATCACTGTTCCCCAGAATTACTGTTCAAAACTGAACTGATACCCGCAGACACAACTGATTCTCAACAATACTGATACCAGTGCCCTCAGGCCTGATGCTCAAACTTTGCAAACTGATATATGCGTTCCCCTGCAGAGATACACTCTAAAAAGCACATAGCAGATAAATGAGAGCCAATACACCCCTATGTTGGGGTAGGGTTTCCCTGTCCTATTTTGTCAGGAGCTAGGGTTTTACTATGCACACAGCGGTTTCAAACAACCTATATCGGGTAAGCAACCTGTCCTAGTTTGGAATGGTCACTATGGATTTCGATATGCACTAGGTCGAATGGTCAAAAAGGGTGCCCCGGTAAAACCGGGGTTTGTGTTCCCATACTGGCAGAGCCCGCAACCGGTCAGCCTTATGGTCATGCCTTGACAAGACAAGCCTCCGGCAAACCGCTCAGGAATAGCAGATGGCCAACACGGTGTCCTAGGCGCACCAATGCACATGCAATGCAAAGAGACACATAAACGTAGTCAAAACAGGATATCACGAGTTTGAGTCAAGCTCTCTAAAATCCCCAGCAGAGTCGCCAGAAACTGTAACAGCGCCCGCGAGGGGGCCTCGATGCTACTACAGTTCGGACTCCCCTTTTTGTTTGTGGTTCTAAATCTTGAACCAAAGAGTCCAACTCTGGCAAATCGTTTTGAAGAAAAACAGATTTTTTGAAAAGTAGTGCCAAACATGGACTGCTTTGCCAGATTACAGAGTCGCCACCTAAATATTTTTTAAAATGGGAAATTTAGGAAACCCTGACTCGGTGCCGAAGGCCACGTGTCCGTCATAACCAAAGTAGTCTTGGCTCGGGAGCTTGGGTACGATCGGGGAAGGTCAGCTATGAGCACCCCTTTCGCCCGGTTCGAAGACCGGCCTCTACTAACCGTGATATCCGATTTTGAAAACATTACATGCTCTTATTCCAATTATTAGCCTAGAATTACTATGTTATGCGCGCAGCAAACAAGTATAGACTAGATTGCCTAATTCGGAAATAATCATTGCATATCCGTTTGTTTTGAAAGCGTTTCGGGTTTTGCTACTCGCAAGTAGGCTAAAATACGGATTTCAATGAGTTTTCCAACTCAAGCAACCCAACCTCCACCCACAGGCATTCAAACAGTTTATCTCACATAAGCACTTAGCCGCATGGTAAGCATACTGTCATGGCAACATTCACACGCATGTGGTATGCTAAAGCGTAAAATACTTACATCGTACTCCGTGCCAAAACAAGAAACTAGTTAGCAGACATGCATGTCCCTAGGTCATGTTAAGTGGCTAATGCAACACAGGCAAGGATGCAATTTAGAGTAGGCTCGGCTAACCCTAAAATGGCACGTGAAATGCAATCATTTGATGCACGTATTCAAGTTGGAATTTAGAATACAATGCAGTTTGTATGATGTACCGAGCCCGGTGCATGTTTAGACAAATGCATGGATGCACGCATGCATTGCATAAGGTATGCTAAAATAGACGTGCCCTAATCTACCATCATAAGCAGGTAAATAAAAGGGAAGAAAGAAGTGGGGGTTGGAAGACATACAAACCACTCACCCACACTTATTACAAATTTGCCCCCCACTCGGAGGGACCAAAATAATAATACAGATTAATTAACTACGCAAACTAATTAAAATATTACAGTCCAACTAAATTAATCAAATAAATTAATTAATCTAATTAAAGCAGTAAACCGCCTCGAGATGAGGGCCGGATGCAACGCATGCTCGGGACTTGCTCGGAATTGCACTGCCATGCTTAGATTGCCTCTGTTTTCCCTGCTTTGCATCTCAGAAGACTGCCAAAGTCTCAGGAGTGCCTCCCAGGACACTGAGGGACATCATCGGCTGAGTAGGACTTCCACCGGCATCAGCATGAGGTCACCGGCACAAAATTCATCCATCGGCCATCAATAGACTGCCGGTCGGCACTAAATACTGCCGGCCGGCACTGAATGTCTGCAGAACCTGCAACTCACAGCAGCAGAGGGCAAAAACTTGCATGGCAATGTAATTCCAACAATGTGTGCACCAATCATGCCCCTTATCATATTTGTGACTCAAAGGGGCATGTGCCTCGATTCTCGGGCCACCAATCACGCATTTCCATGCATGATGGCCCAAAGAACCAAATGTGCAACTTCTATTTCAAATGCATGCAAACCAAACAAACACACAAGGGTGCTAAGCCTCTATCATGACTTGGTCAAGAGGTAGAGCATGCATGTTTATGTGATGCAATCCTAGACATGTCAACTAGTATGCAATCATGCCAATGCAAAGGAGCATACAAGCTAACAAACATACAAGGCATGAAACACCAATGTCAACCATCAAGTATGCAAGGTGTAATGTGGGTGTCCAAGCATGCAAACAAGCATGTGACTTCATTCAATCATGTTAGTCCTAACATGCATTTACTTACCAATACATTACAACACTCAAGGAGCATATGCAAGCAACAAGAGGATGGACTTGCACATAGGTTAGGCAGCTCTAAATAAGCCTAAAATCAGTGGCCAAATGCCATAGAAGTGAAGGCTAAGATATATGCAATACATGCACACATGCAAGCATACATAATCCAACACTTAGGCATAAACAAGCAACTCTTAAGAACACTTAAAAGAGGCTAACATGGACATATTAACATGCATATATAAGCTTTAAAATCATGTTGGACATGGTGCCAAACCAAGCAACAAAATAGACTAAGCATGCAACAAATGGTCCAAGCATCCAAGGCAAGCCAAAGGAGACCTAAACCATGGCTAAGCCAACCAAGCCTCACAAGGCCAAGAAGGCTTAAAACAGGTCTAAGGCAGCCCTAGACCATACAAAAGGGACCTCCTAGATGGCATCTAAGTGGCTCTAGAGCAAGGCACACACAATGACCAAATCATTAGGCATACAACATATGCTTTCAAAACTTCAAAGAGGCATGCAAGGCAATCATTCAAGCATGTCTAAGGGACTGAAATAGCATGCTAAATGGTTCCAAACCATTGAAAATAATGCAAGCAAGGCATGCTATACTTTCATGCTCTTAAGGCCAACAAGCCAAATGCAAAGAGGCTATGTGATGCAAGCTAAGATCGACCAAAGTAACCATGGACAGACCTTATTCATGGAAAAATAAGCATACAAGCTTCATGAATCTAAGCCTAAAACATGTTAGAATAGAGGCACACAACCTAATGCATGTTAAAGGACTAAAGAGGCATTACAAAGCATCTATGCAAAACATGCAAGGAGTACTAAAACCAACATGATACAAAGTTATAATATGGCAATATGAGCACAAAATACAGCCATGGCATAACCAACAAACAACCAAACATGGGGCTCCCTCAAGAGGCAAAATAGGTCCTTTTCAAGGACAACAAGGAGAGGGGGTGACCCTCTCCTTCTTGGGACTTCAAGGCATCATCTTCACCACTGAAATCCCTCAAGATTTCAGTGGTGAAGAGACCCCAACACCAAAATCCCGGAGCTCTCACAAAATAGCACAAAATGAGGCCTTTTCAAGGCCTAAGGGTGGTCAAACCTCCCCAAAGCACAAAACACTCTTAACCAACAATAAAGAGGACTAAAAAACAGAACTTTTTTGTATTAAATGCTAAGCACAAAAACAGTTCTAAACTATGCAAAAATGGAGTGCAAAAATGGGGTAAAAAGGGGTAGTTTCTTACCCTTGAAGACCACCTTCACAAAGGTTGATGTTGTTGCTTCCTTGAGCTCAAATCCAACCAAAAACTTCAAGAACCAGCCCTTAGAACCTCAGTAACCGAAGGAAGGTGAAACACTAGGTGCTTGTGTGCAATAATATGGATTAAAGCACCTAGTGTAGAAACAAGAGAGGAAAAGAGATAGGATAGATACACAAGTTCTAACCTAGAACCAGAGCTCCTTCTCTGTCTTTTCTCTCTAAAAATGTCTAATTTTTCTAACCCTTGAGCCAAGAGAA
>JAPPVO010000016.1:117602635-117804632 GCA_030407325.1 Camellia japonica
AGAAATAAAAATAGACAACACTCTATCGAAAGTGTCCATGATTTAAAAATAAAATCCTTCACATTTATACAAAATAACCCCAAGGCTTCAACACAAAAAATCAAACAAGTGATTATTCATGATTCGTCCAAATTGCTTTCCATAATAAATCATTTAGGTGGCTCGTCAACTTTATTTCCTGAAAATGGTTAGTTTTTAGGGTGAGTGAATGCTTAGTAGAAAGTATATTTAACAAATTATATAATTAATTGAAATAGACATGATCATGATATGCAAGTATAGAAATTATGTTAAAGTAAATCTTCTTTATAAGTTTAAATGACCATGCAGGATATTAGATAATCATTCTTGTAAAAGCAAGGGTGGTAAATATACTATGACATCCCAAGAGAGAGCCGCAACTCAAAAATAAATAAAAATATATATATATATATATATAGGTTTATATACTGAAAATAGTCCCATATTTGTCGACTCTAGAAACAGTGAGGCAATGGGCACCCAAAACCATGTTTTTTTACATTTGCCGACTATTATACGATAGGACGTAGACATCCAAAAACCTTTTCTTCCCTCCACATTTGCCGACTGTTATACGGTAGGATGTGGACATCAAAAATCATCCATTTGTTTTTCCTCCTTTGCTGACTATTATATGGCAGAACTAGTGGACACCCAAAAATATTTCCCACACTTATCAGGCGATAAGTGCAGATAGGGCAATTGGGCACCTTAACTCTCCGTGCGGGTACCAATTACTTTACACAACTCAACCAAACCCGACTCACTACCTGGACTCATAGACTATTTACCCCATTTCAACTCCTTCAATATGCCAATATTTTAAAAGTCAAAAGATAACATTTTAAAAGTTTATGATGCATGAATTTTCCAAATCTCAATTTCCCTATAATGATGTCAATGCACAACAATTCAATAGTTCACATGTCAACAATAAGAAGATTCTTCAATTCATAACCATCATCATCTCCAGTTTTGGTGTAAAAGTCTCAAAGTCTAACTTTTCAACATCAAAGTCAAGACACTTAATTTTTAGGTTCTAGAGGCCAATTGGGCAAAACCCCCTTTTAACTCTTCCAACCATTCATATGCATTAATATCACAAGAAGAATTAAACAATGTATGAATTTAAAGTTTTCAATTTCCCCTAGGATGATTTCAATTCACAACAATCCAATAATTCATATTTCAACCTTAAAGTCGAATAAACACGCCCAATTTCATGTTTTAAAAATTGATTGAGCAAAACCCCTCTTTATTGTACAAGTTTTAAAACTAGGGTTTGTAGAAAATTAGGGGTTTTCTCTCTTTCATGAATTAGAGACTAATTTTCATCATCAACAACAATAATCCTCAATAATAGACATAATTCCATCCATAATCATGAATTATTGTCCATATCCTTCCAAATCATTTAGTAGAAAATACAATCCATACATATATGCATATAGATATATATATATATATCTACAAAGGTGAATATCTAGTGAAATTAACACATGTGGTTCTCAAATTAAAAATATAATAAGTTAAAGATACCCCTACCGCAAGAATGGAAGCTTAAGATGGAAATACACTTGAAATTTCAACAAAAATGCAAAACAACCGGTAGATATCTCGAAGTAGACTTGTTCTTAAATTTTCTTGAAGGATCTAGGGTGGATTTAAGGGAAAAATTGGAGAAATCAAGTGTTTGGCGCTCTAGGGTTTCGAGTATGGAGAGAGGGAGAGGAGAGAGAAAGAAAGAATAAAGATTTTGGGCCAAAAAGTAACTTTAAAGTGCCAGAATTCGCGCAGACCACTCGAGCGGTTAAAAGTTCATTCGAGCAAACTTGCTTTCAGCGCAGGTACCCAAATTTCAAACAAGCATAACTCTCTCGTCCGGACTCCATTTTAGGTCGTTATTGTGTCCAAATAGAAGCCCAGAAACAAGTTTTCCAATGGTTCTAACCTCACATCCAAATTCAAAGTGTGGAAAGAGAAATGGGTAGAAGAGTGAAGACTACTCATAGGACAATTATCTTACTTTACCATTATGATACCACCTTAATCAATATTCCAAAATGAACTAAAGAGGCTCGAAGTACAATAATAAGAGTGTCAAGAGCAATACCACTAGACCAAGAAGTACAAAGTGTTACACTTGTTGACCTACTGACTCAGCCACGTTGGCCTGACCAACCCCTCCTCCTGTGTTATAATTTCATCCAGAATCGACACTTCCTACCACCTAGGCTTGCCACACCTACCACCTCAACGCCCGCATCCTGACATGTTGATAAAGGTAATACAAATATTTAGCACATTCACAAATGTGCGAAGCTAATTCACTCACATCCTAATATAATGGACAACAAAATAATTCATTCCACATAAGCACCAAATCACATAATCATATACAAATTTCCTTTCTAGATAATAATTGTTCCGCGACGTTGCCACTGTTCCAATTAGAATTAGTAGTGATCAAATGCTCTTTTAACAAGGCTAAACCTCATACTCATTTTGTCATATAAACATATTATCACATTGTATACCAGGTCTACTTCTAATACTATCTAGCGAGATAAACCCATTGTGGTAAAAATTACGTCCTACGATTCCAAAATATTCAAACCCGGTAAGCTCTGATACCAAGTTGTAATATCCCAAAATAATAACAACCACTTCATAATATTCCATGGAAAAGCAAAAACATATACAATATTAACCTTTCATTGATTCTCTTTTACCATACAAAAGATGACATATGCAAGTATACATTCATAAATCCTAGATCTTGAATCTATAACATATGGCATGTAGTATTCACATGAAATAAAAGAAAGTACAAATAAATCAATGCCCTGTTGGTTACATCTTTTCAAGTCGATACTTGGGTACAACAAAATGAGTTAAACTCAATACATATAAAGTCCAAGGGTTGTATAATAAACATGTTATCCTAGGTAGGCAACCCAAACAGGGGGTTGAATTGGGTTATTAAAAATAATTTCAAAATATTAATTATAATAACCAAAATATTCAAATTTCAAAAAATAAAATAATAAAGCAATAATAATCAATATAAAAATAAATGAGATAGGGAGAGAAAATCAAACACGGGAATTTATAATGGTTCGACACGTCAGGCCTATGTCTACTAATCAAGGATCCTTCTTGAGAATTTTTCACTATCAAACGAATCAATACACCCCCAAAGCTTCACCAAGCTTGTGGATTTTACACAGGTCTTACTCTTATCTGTTGAGCCTCACTCAATAATAAATGCCATACCTTTACAAAATGCTCTCACCAAATAATCAATAAAGAAAAGAGGTACTTTAACCCTCTTTAACAATAATTCTCCCTCAAAGAGTAGATATCAAAGTGTAAAAACAACTGAAAACACTTAGAGAATGTTAGATCAAAAAGTGAAAGAGCAAATCAAAATAGAGCTTGAATACGCAAAATTTCTCTCCAAAATCATGATTTTTCTCCAAACAAAGTACTTCTATTTATACACAAAAATATATCCGTTAGGAGGCAAACGGTCCTTCAGATCATGAGGCGATCGAGCGCAACACACTCCTATATTTAACTTTGTATCACATGGGCACGTGGAGAAGACACATACAAGTTTGAAATTAATGCGTCGCTTTCGATGCATAGTAATAGTAAAATTTTCAGAACATTTCTCGTAAAATCAATGAGTGTGCAATGGCCACATAATTACTTTTCTATTAAACTATTTAAATGCACAGTAAAATCTCTATTAAAATATTTATATGCATAGTAATATCTCTTTAAATAACATTTATAGTAGATCTAAAAATATATCTTTTATAATTTTTGTAGTTGGTGTAGAGATTTTAATACACTCTAATAAAAATAACTTACAACCCCACATAGGTATATTAAATTTGTCAGAAGAAGACAACTCACCAATATCAAATTTGTCATGAAATGAATAGTGATCAAACGGATTTTTCAAAACGTGAATAGTGAATACTGACAAAAAGATTTTATGCACAAGAACTTTCAAGAATTTGAACCATGCATAGTAAATTGTATTTAAATAATATTTATAACAAATACATTCTACAACATATATTTTAACAGATAATATTTTGTTTCAAAGAATGTAAAATATGTATATTAAAAATTCACAATTTATTCCATAATATTTTAGGCATTATCAAAATCAAACCACATGATTAACAATATTCCCCATCTTGATGATGACAATATATATATATTAATTTGACACAAAATTTCACATAAATAAATACAACATAAAAATATTCAACAATCATAATACAGGCATTTATTTACATTATATTTTCTCTCCCTTTATTAACAAATTCTTTGTCAAAGATTCATATATAAATCTTGTTTCTTCTCTCCCTTTGACATCATTAAAAAAAGAAAAGAAAAGAAGAAAGAGTTTGATATACGAATGATTAATAGAGAATGAAAATTTTCAGTATCCAAAATGAAAATCATGGAAACACATTTGATCAATGATTCAGAGTTATAGAAAATAATTTGATTTGACAAAAAGAAAATATAATTTTTTTATTATTTCTCCCCCGTGATCATTAGCGAGATTTCGCTAAGAAAAAAAAAATCATGCAGCGATTCCTAAAATGTTGACAAACAAGAGATTTGAGCGGATATGCATCGATGATTGTAGTTATAGTGTGTGTAAAAATTAACATAGATGATGTGTAGAGATACGAAACATTCAAGTGTTCTTAGCAAAAATATTTGATTGCAATCAGTGTAATCATGTCAGTTCTTACCTTGGCCATCAATGGTGCTGACTTAAATGAGGTGACTGAGATTCAGGCAAATGAAAGGTTACCCATATTGCATTCGCATGCTATTCCAATAACTGAGAGTCCTAGTGTATTTGGTAATAATAATAATACAGAGACTAACAATAACACTATGGCTCTTAGTACAGAAACGATGACTGTGGTTTCCAATATGGCTCGACGACTACAAGCAAGAAACCAAGAGAATCAACGATTAAAAGAAGAAGTGATCTATTTAAAACAACAACTTTTAAAACTCGTCAGGGGAAGATAAGTCTAGAACGAAAAAAGTGCATAGTTGGAGAATGTGGTGCAATATTATGCAACCCTTATAATGCTAAGCCTTACAGAGGTTGAAAATAGTGAGGTTCAAGTTCGAGAGGCTCATAAAAAGCTATTGAGAGAAGTTAAGTGCAAAAAATCGGTGAAGCCTACTCAGAATTCACATGTAATCTAGAAATATTTTCTCTTTTTGAATTAAAATTGCAAGTATTTCTCTTTGAAAAAATTGTCTTTCTTTGTTATAAAAAAAAAAAAAAATTATTTTTGTGCAGATGAGGAGTAAGAAATTTTTTTTTGATAAATATCTAAACTCTCCCTAAAATTATGCATAAAATATACAAACTCCCTTTAAGATTGTGCTTCTATGTCTATTTTAATCTCAAAATATCACATAATAAGAATCTCCTCCTGAATTAATGCACTAAAAATTATAGAAATGCTATAAAAGTTAAAGAAATATATTACAAATTTATAATACTAACAGCCATTAAGATCCAGCCAAATCCAATTACATCGAGCACACTGGCATAAATAGAGTAAATACAAATGAAACAAATTACTACATACCAAGTAGAAGCAATTAGTAAAAGTGAAAAAATATTTTCTAGCACATACAACCATACAAGAAATATTACAAATTGCAAAAATAATTTTAATATTTTGATAGGGAAACAATGTTGGTGGATGTGAGAATCGACAATGAAGATCGATGATGATGGTGATGATCTGTGATGATGGTGTAGATTGGCGACGATGGTGTAGATCGACGATGATAGTGAATATCGGAGGCGATGGTAGAATCGGATATGATAGTGATGGTTGAAAATGATGGAGACGATCGGAGATGGATTTTGTGTGGATAGGAAATGGATTTGTGTAGATTGAAAACGGATTTGTGTAGATCAAAAATAGATTTAGATGGACGATGGTGGTGATGGAGTTGGTAGACGATGGTGTCAGATGATGGTGGTAATGAAGTTAGTGGATGATGGTGGTGATGAAGACGGTGTTAGAGGATGAGAGCGGGCAGGAGAGAGCGAGAGAGAGGGAGAGAGAGAGAGAGAGAGTGAGACGATGAGTGGATAAGAGAAAGAGAGGATTTATAATATAAAAAAATGACATTCTTTTTATAATAATAAAGCAAAAGTTTTGAGAAAAAAAATGTAGAAAAACTATATAGAAGTATTTAGACTACTAAATATGAAATCAATGATCAATTACAAATCTATGCAATAGAAAAAAACAATGAGTGATGATGCCAAAAAGTGATGATGTTTAAAGATGGCAAGTCTCATGATATCTGTAATGTCCCAAAATATTTTTTTTTAAATAGTCAGTGCATTAATTAATTGAGTAATATTTGGATTGGAGTGTTGTGTAAAGTTACGTGCGAAAATGATTCAATTTTGTAATAATTTTTTTTTAAAAAAAAATATATAATTTTCAATCTCTAAAATTATGAATTTTTTATTTATTTATTTATTGTTCCTATATGAGTCTAGCACGTTGGATAAAAATTTCAGAAATTAATTGATGAGTATTTATTTTATAAAAAAAATTTGTGAACTGATTGGTGTTCAATTTAATTTATAGCGAGATTTGAAATTGAGTTTGGGGTGTTTAGACCATGATTTGAGATAAATTTATTGGGTCTATTTTGATATATAGTTGGATCATGTTTGGTTCATGGGTGGGACCCATGACTTATATTTAATTTAAATTGAGTTTGTTTAATAACTCATGTTTAACTATTTGGTTATTTTTAATTAGGTGATTGATAGTAATCACCTTGAGAGTTGTTATTATTTATTATATAGGATTATAATAAATATTTAATAGTTGATTTTATGGTGTGTACCATATAGTGAAAAATTATATATTTTTAGTGTATAAATGGGTGTATATATTGTGGTAAGCAAAATATTATATTTTGTGGTGTACAAAAATTATATTTTTTGGTGAGAAAAAATTATATAATTTTATAATTTATATTATAAAATTTTGAGATATTTTATAATATATTTTATATTAATTTTGGTGTTGGTTTGTGTGAGGGGCCTTGGGAAGGCAACCCACGCAGGCTGCCCCCCGTCCTTCTTTCCTTTCTTCTTTTTTCCTTTTTCTTTTTTTTTCATTCATTTCATTTGGCGTGTGGAGCAGAGAGCTCCTGCTCTCTCGCTCTTTGTCCGTCTCTCTTGGTCTCTCTCTCTCTCTCTCTTTTTCTTTCTCCTCCATTATTGGCTTAAACTTTAAGTTTAGAGTGGGAGTCTTTAGAGTAAGATTTTGAATAACGAGTTGAATCAAATTGAATTTATATTTTAATCTCAGTTGGGGATTTATTTTAAATTATTAAACTCCATTTATTTTGGTCTCAATTGATTGAATTGTGACCCGTTAGTAGCCATGTAATATTGTTGTGGTTTTATTATTATTATTTAATTACCATAAAAGAGTTGTGAATATTTATGGTGTATACTATTAAACGAAATATATTTTGTGGTGAAAAAAATATATTATATTTACTTTTGTCATTAAAGATGTTGAAGTGTATTTTTAATCGATATATATATATAGGTATATATATAGTTATATATTTGTTTAGAAAATATCTATAAAAGTGACCAAATGGAATTTTTGTCAAACTTTGGGAGTTCTTGCCATGAGAAGAAGAGAAAAAGGGTTCCAATGTTGGTTTTTCATGGGTTTGATCTAGTGTAAGCCATTTTTGACCCCTAGTGCTTTGGATCAAAACGTAGAGGGCGGAAAAGGCGTCGTTTGGCTCCAAAAAAATTTAGTTTCTGTTGCCGAAAAATTTGAAAGCTTCTTGGCTTGAGGTGGGGATTTTTCCTACACTTCTTTATGTACTTCTACTTGATTATATGGAGCTTAGAGTTGTATATAATTTAATTAGAATTTTTGAAAAATTTGTGATTTATTTGCTTAAAAGGGAAATTTTGAGAAAAATAAAGAGTTGATGCCCAAATTACGAAAATGTAAACTTGGAATATGTTTGTAAGGTTATGAAAGAGTTATGTTTTAAATTTGAACAAAAACAAACTTCGACTTGATTGGTTTTGAAATTTTTACTAGTTTGTGACCAAAAGAGCATTTTTAAAGAAAATAAAGGAATTACGTTTAACTTTTAAGGCTTTTGATCAAAATAGGATGCCATAGTTGAATAATGCTTGGAGAATGAGTTTGGAAAGAAAATGATGTTTTCTTGGGCATTAACAGTATTATTTTGCTTAATGTATCTGTTGGAATAAAACCGACACGGTTAGAAATGAACCTTGAGAGGTTACCAGATGTGATTATGATATAAAAACTAGTGTAGTTGTTCATATTTAATGAGATGTGGAATAGATTGTATCTATCAGAATTTTTGAAATTTAATTGTTTAAATATCTGTTTAGAAATATCTATTTAGGCTATCGGTGGAGGATAACCATGATTGTTGTAGAAATGCATGAGACTTAGGTAAATTGAACCACCTTTCCTCGTTTGTTGCATTGGACATTGCATTACACTCATTTTATTGGAAATGTATCTGTTTTTGAGAAATGTTTGGAAATGTATCTGTTTACGAAAAGATGAATACTTGGTGAATCTGGATAGGGGGTGTAGAACTGCGCGGTTAGGTGTCGAGCTTTCCAGTTTACTGGTAAAAATGACAATAGTAGTACATTAGGGCCTACTTGCAGACACTCACCTAGAGATTCATAGAGCTTGTATTCATGTAACAGATATGGTTTAAAATGAAAAATGGTTTTATATCTATTGTTACATCTCAGCATTGCATGCTTTATAAAAAGAGAGATAAACTGTTTTATCATGAGCATGGCATGAGCAAACTCCTCTTTAGTGTTGTCATGGTCCATATGTTATGTAGTATATCTCTATTGGACTGTGGCTCACCCTATAAGGGAAACCATTTCAGGTACAGGTGACATGCCTTTGTCAAGGCATTGACTTGGGAGGACTCGGAGCTGAGGCTTCATTTTTGTTTTATTGTTATTTGTTGAATGTAAACCCAATGTTGTATTTGCGTTAAGTTGAAACTCCATTTTGTGAAACCAAGAATGTTCTTGGATAAACTTGTAAGCCTGTAGCGCACTTATTATTTATTTGGCTTCCATTTCATACTTGTTGTAAAATGCATACTTGGGATTGGAACTAGGGCATTGAGATGTGAACAACATGTATTTGGCATTTGGGATTTAATGGAAATGGATGTATGGAATAGTTAGCTATATATATATGTGTTTGTCTATCAGGTGGGTTTTGTTGCATAAATAGATATACCCTGCCTAATTTTCGGGGCGTTACAACTTGGTATCAGAGCGTATCGGGTTCAAATACTTTGGGTACGTGGGGAGTGGTTAGTATCACAGTGGGTTTACCTCGCTTGATAAAGATATCTATATGATAAGGTGCTATGTGATAACATGCTTATGTGATTATATGGGTATAGGGTTTGAGTTCTGAGATGTTGATTGGGTCTGTGAGTTCCTGGAAGTCCAGTCAGAAGAGCACTTGATCACTGCTATTTCTGATTGGAACTCTAGCAATGTCATGGGATAATCATTATCTAGAAAGAAAATATGTATGTGCTTATGTGACTATGTGCTTATGTGGAATGAATTAACTGTTGTCCATTGCCTTAGGACGTGAATGAGTTAGCTTCGGCACAATTATGATTGTGCTAATCCTAAGTGTCACCTTTATTAGGATGTCAAGACACGGAAGGGGCAGTGGTAGGCCTAGGAGGCACGAGATGCTAATACCAGATGAGATTTCAACGCAGAAAGAGAGGATAGGACAGGCATATGTGGCTGAGCCAACTAGTCAACAGGCCATGGATGCTTTGGCACAAGAGATAGCAGGGGTACTGAACATACTGAGGGCTGAGAACCTAGCACAGGCCAGTAGACGTGCCCGAACGTCCCGGCTCCGCGCGCGAGATTGGCGCGAAAATCCGTTTTGTTCATTAGACTACTACAGTTCGGACTCAATGTCACGCAACTGAATCTAATCTCGCAAAGTGCAATGCAAGACCGACAAATCACCAAAGAGTCCAAATCCGGCAAATCGTTTTGAAAAACTAATTTTTGTAAAGAAGTGTCAAACATGGACTGTTTTGCCAGATACAGAGTCGCCACCTAAATGTTTTGTTTTAGGGAAATTTAGGAAACCTTGACTCGTGCCTAAGGCCACGTGTCCGTCATCACGAAAGTTGCCTCGGCTCGGGAACTTGGGTACGAGAGGGGAAGGTCATGCAATGAGCACCCCTGCTCGCCCGATCAAAGATCGGCCTGTACTAAGCATGATATCTTGTTTTTAAAAACACATGTGCTCTTATTCCGATTATTAGCTAGCTTTACTATGTGAGGCGCACAACACACAAGTATAGACTAGATCGCCTAAATTGGAACAAAACATCTCGTGTTTGTTTGAAAATGGTTTGAAGGTGCTACTCGCAAGTAGGCTAAGACGTGGATTTGCCACCCTCGAGTGGGCTTAGAAAAACATGATTTTGCCACTCTCATGTGGGCTTAAAACTCGCATTTTGATGAATTGTTCCAATTCAAGTAATCCAACCTTCACCCACAGACATTCAGGCAGTTATACACTTAAGCAAATAGCCTCATGGCAAGCATGTTGTCATGTTAATCACTCACACACATGCAAGCTGCTAAAGCATAAAAGCTTACCTAGTACTCCGAGCCAAAAACAAAAGCTAGTTAGTAATCAATGCATGATCCTAGCTATGTTAAGATGACTAATGCAACACATGCAAAATGCAACTAGAAATAGGCTCGGCTATTCTAAGATGGCATATAAGATGCGACAATTCAATACATAAATTCAAGTAGGAATTGAAACACAATGCAGTTAGTATGATGCGCCGAGCCCGGTGCATGCAATACAAATGAATGGATGCAAACATGCGAGCATAGGAATGCTAATTGAAATATGCCCTAAAACTAACCATCATAAGCGGTTAAGTAAAAGGAAGAAAGACATGGGGTTGGAAGACATTCACACACTCATGCACACTTATTACAACAGTTGGTCCTCTCGACGGAGGGTCCGAATAAATAATACAAATCAACTAATTAATCAACTACCCTAGCTAATTAATTATTACAGAACTCTTAACTAATTAAGCAAATTAATTAAGTTACAAAACAGCTAAAGTATGAAACTAAAGAGGCTGCCACAGCTCCGCCTCGGAATGATTGAATGATGCATGCTCGATCGCCTCGCTCGGAAACCCGTTGCCATGCCTCATGTTGCCTCTGTTTGCACTGTTCTGCACCTCTAAGAACTGTGAAAATATCTGAGATGATTCTAAACCACTTCATGGCCATGCTGAGTGGTCATCGGCCAAAATGTGAGGCCATCGGCCAGAGAACAATGGCCATCGGCCAATTTTGATGATATCGACCAAAAATTCCTGGCTGATCAGCACTTAATATAGTCAATCGGCCATCTTTTCCTGCAGATTGCTCCTTTTGTTGCAGCAGAGGACAAACAAGGGCATGGCAATACATTTGCAAGAAAATGTTGTGCACCTACACCCCTTATCATGTTTGAGACTCAAAGGAGTGTAGTGTTCGACCCTCGAGCCATCAATCACGCATTTCGATGCATGATGGCCAAAGAGGCCGAATTGCACAAATCAATATGGAATGAATGCACCAAAAAAAAAAAAAACACATGAATGCCTCACACTCTATCATGTCGGATCAAGAGTGTCGGCGACCGAGGATTGAGGCACGTTTCGTCACTTCAAGTACGAAACGTCCCTCGGTCCTCGTGTTTGGTTTGACACCCCAAACCAAACGCGATGCAATGCATGCAACATGAAAAGCTATGCAATGCAACATAAGTATGTCAAATGTGATATGACTCAAATATGCACACAAGGCCAAGGTAACGAGCATGCCAAATGCAATGCAACCTAAACAAGCATATGACAAAATGCAAGCTAGCAAGCATGCAAAATGCAACCTAAACATACAAATATGCAATGTAATAAGCATGCAACAACAATACCAACAATAAGCATGCAACAACATGCAATGCGATAAGCATGCAACAACAATACCAACAATAAGCATGCAACAACATGCAATGCGATAAGCATGCAACAACATACAAACCGCATGATCCGCGGACTTATACTGAAAATGGATAGACCTCAGCCATACCAAAAATAGTGGCCAAAATGCTAAGAAATGATGGAATGAAATGCAAAACAAGCATGCATGCCAATTGGCCTATAACCTAGGCATAAGGACACAATTCTCAAACATGAGCAAGGAGTGACAAACATGATAATGTGGCAATAAGGTAAGCTCTGAAATCATGCAAAGAGTGGTGCCAAACCACTCAGACAAGTCAAGCATAGCATGCAAGAAAGCTCAAGGCTTAAGGCTAGCCAAGGAGCTTGTACCAAGGCTATACAAAGCAAGCCCCAAAGGGCCAAGGGCAATCAAAACAGTCCCAAGGCAGCTCAAGATGAGGCCAAAAACAAGCTTGAACCTAGCCCACACAAGCTAGAACAAGGGTCCAAAAGGCATGAGGCATGCAAGGCTAACAAAAGGTATTACACTACACCTATTACAACCAAACATGGCATGACTTAACCAATAAAAATCAGAGTTATGGCATGTCAAGATTAGCCCAAAAACCCACCTAGATGGCATCTAAAATGCCTAAGCATGGTGGCGTACACAATGATGCACTCTTGAGGCATAAAACACCAAACCTTCAAAGCATGGAAAAGGTGACAAATGCAAGTATATGGCTACACCACATGGACTAAAATCACATATGAAATGATGCCAAATCATGAAAATGGTCTAAGCAATGCATGCTAATGACTTGGACACTCAAAGCCAACAAGCTAGATTGAACCAAGGCTACACAAAACAATGCATGCATGACCAATACAACACAAATCAGAGCTTAAGCATGGTAAAACAAGGCTAAAAGCTTCATGGAGTTGAGCCAAAACATGCAAGAATGATAGTCTAAATGCATGATGCATGTTAAGGCAAATGAGAGGATTACACTACAAGTGCATGATGCAAGTAAGAGGCTATCAAACCAACTTAAAACAGAGGTAAAGCATGGAAAAATAGCATCAAATACTTGCTGAAATGGAGCCGAAACATGCTAAGCAAACATGCTACCAATATGAGCCATTTATACTAGCAAATGAGAGACAATGAGAGAGGGGTGTCCCTCTTCTATACAAGGCTCCAAAACCACTTCTCCACCACTGAAAATCCTCTGGATTTCAGTGGTGAGAAGGTCAAAGTAAGATGGTTCCAAAGCTCAAAAAGGAAGGCACAAAACAAGGCCAAACAAGGCCTAAGAGGGGGGAGACTACCCCCAACACAAAAGTGACCTTAAGCAATCATCACAAGTATGAAAAATCAGAACTTTTTGCATTTTAGAGTTAAGCTTAAAACAATATGCAAGTAGGTCTGAAAGCTTAAGCCAAAATGGGGAATTAAAAGGTAGTTTACTCACCCTTGAAGAACACCTTCAAGAACAAAACTCCAGCACCTTTTCTGCGCTTAAACCACTCCAAGAACTCTGAAACCAACTCCCTAGTACCTCAGCAACCAAAGGATGGTGTTCTAGTAGGTGTTTGTGTGCAATAGTGTGAAGATATTACACTTTTGGGCACAAACAAGGGCTAAACAAGAGAGGTAAAATATATAGAGAGAGATATAGAACTTGTATATCAATTTCTCAGAACCTCTGGAAAGGGAGGGGAGGCTCCCTTCTTATAGAATTTCAATTCTCAAGCTTGTTCAACAAGCTTGAGTCTTGAAACAAATCCCTCCATACACGTGTATGGAGGATGAGAATTGTGCCCACCAACTGTCACAGCTGGCACAAAATATCTACAAAAAGCAGATGGAAAGGTCTCGGCTCAAAAATATGGTCGATCGACCAAAAAAGTGCCGATTGACCAAAAAGAGTGCCAATCGGCCAACACTTATGGCCGATGGCAAGAAAGCAAGGCCGATGGCATCATGCCTTGGCCGATGGGTTGAGGGGATGGCCAACAAGCCACCCTCTTCCCTTAGAATCAAAACCACAAGTCCTTGGTCCACAACCAAGCACGAAACAAACAAGTCGAGAGATCCTAAGGCAAGGCGCGCAGCCGAGACCTTCGGGAACTCAAAACGAACACGAGCATGGATGATCATCGAGTGTTCAAACGATGACGTCCAAGTCTTGAGGATGGTCAAAAATGGGGTGTCTACAGTTGCCCCTTTAACAGAACTCGAAAGTCATAAGATGACGGGAGTGAATGTCAAAGCCCAGAGATGACCCATTTTCGACAAGGCCGAAGACTTAGACAAGCATACAAGATAACAAAGAGATGCGCCCGCAGGCAGGGGCAAAATGCAAAGGACATGCACGAAGCCGAACATAACTTATGATCATGCGAAGAGAGCTGTAATGAAGCATAACATGCAACAGTTTAAGCAAGCAAATAAGAATCAAACTACATTTCATGCAGAAATGACGTAAGAAAATTATGCAATTCTCACTGCATCTCACACGGAGAAGACTAAAAGCGACTACCAAGGACACCCGAAGTCTCAAACACAACAATTCTCAGCGTATTATACGCAAGATAAGGAAGGAGCAACGATTCTCAGCGTATCACACGCAAGAGAAGGAAGGAGCAATTCTCAGCGTATCACACGCAAGAGAAGGAAGGAGCAATTCTCAGCGTATCACACCAAGAGAAGGAAGGAGCAATTCTCAGCGTATCGCACGCAAGAGAAGGGAAGCAATTCTCAGCGTATCACACGCAAGAGAAGGGAAGGAGCAACAACATTCAACGTATGACATCGAGCGCGCCGGGGTGTTTCTAACTGAAACAAAACGAATTCAAAGGACAGGAAAGGTCTCACCTGGAATTCCTTTGAATGAACCGTTCATACAATATCGTGCCCTACATAAGAAAGAAACTCAATAGGTACAATATAATAACAACACGTGTTCAACTTTAGATCAAGACATCGTTTCAATGTGAGATAAACACATGCATATGCAATGCGAGTGAGAAGACGCACGACAATGCAACTAGAACGAGCATACCAATACAAGTAAAACAGTGCATAATAATGCAAGAGAGAGCATGCGCGACAATGCATATAGTGCGTGATAACAATGTGAAAGAGATGTGCATGATAATGAAAGAGAGAGCATGTGCGACAACGCATATAGTATGTGCATAACAATGCGAAAGAGATGTTCATGACAATGCAAGCATGGTGTGCGCGACAACGCATATAGTATGTGCATAACAATGCGAAAGAGATGTGCGTGACAAGGCAAGCATGGTAGAGGTACGTTATTTGCAATGTTGAGATGCAACTTCTAAACAAGATGAGGCATGTTCAATGCAAGAATGAGAAGATGTATAACAAGCGCACCTATTACAAACACGACAAAGCATTGTAATGCAACAAATTCAAAGCAATTCTCGGCAATTCTTAAATCTTGCGATACACAAAAGGATACGAAAAAGGATACACCTAGTACGTATCAAGTGCCGCACACGGAAGACACGATTCGAGGTCAACACGAAGGCCAGTTAAGCTTCAAAAGTGTACTTTCTTGCATTCTCTTGAGAGATAAAGGTACCAATCAACAAAAAAATGACCCAAACAAGGGCAATGGAGGTTCATCGACCGCAAAGGAAGGCCATCGGCCATCCATTGGCCACAAAAAGAGATCATTGGCCAAATATTTAGCCGATCGGCTAACAATTTGGCCGATCGGCCAAAAATGGCAATTTCGGGGCAGTTTTGTCCATTCACCTCGGGTCTTTAAATATAGGGCCTCAAACCCCCATTTCCTCACTTCTTCAAGCTCGAAAAACATTTCCCCACCACTCTAGGTCATTTTCCTCGCTTCGATCCTTTCTTTTCTCCCGTTTTCGAGCCTTTTACATCGTTCGATTCGTGAAACCTTCTTCATTTTACACACTTTGAACCGAACAAAACTCGATTTCGATGCCACATTCTTGATTTCCTTCACTTGGGGTTTGTTTCCCCTGAGTTAGCCTTGGTTCCCGTGCTTTCTTCCGCACTTCGACCTTTTCTCCCGTTTTGCACCCATCGGGGTTGACTTTCAGTTGACTTTTGGCATTGTCACCCATTTTTCATATCCTTGACCACTTTTGCACCCTTCTCGAGATGGAAGACAATATTCCACGGAGTGGGACTCCCTCAGGGATGGACACGGACCCTGAGGTCGAGCTCCTACCTCTCAGTGTTCGACCATTCGACCCGACGACATACCGGCTGGCGATACACATACTGCCTCCTGATAGCATCCGCCAATTCAGGAGCTTCGCGCGAGGTGCTCCAGAGGACCTCCTGCTGCGCGAGCCGGAGTCGCATCTTTCTTACGGCGCCTCTAAGGTATATTCTTCCTTTCTTTCATTTTCCGCAATGTAGATCAGATATCTTCGATAGCCGATACTGCTCTATAACTGAATAAGCCAAACACACTGATATATCATATGCGTAGTTCACCGTGAGCACACCCACACGCGATATCTGTTTAAACTTGAACACATGCACACACACTGCATATTCATCAATTCTTAATGCATTCAACATACTGTATTTCTGACACCGCTTTGCATCTGTCTATTTTGAACACAGGGAGATTCCCATGCCTTCCGGGGATATGGGAACACCATTGCCTAAGGTTGGTATATGGAGCTGCCCGATGCGGTCCACCACATCGTTGATCAGGCCGGCTTCGGCATCTTCTGCATGGGACTCTCGTGCCTTACTGCGAGTAGGCCCCTTATTGGCATACTGGTGGAGAGGTGGTGGGACACCACCGATTCCTTCCACCTTTCTGCTACAGGGGAGATGAGGATGACTCCCTTCGACTTCTCGTTGCTCACCGGCATCGGAGTTGGAGGTGATCCCATTCCCTTTGACACTGATATGGACGAGTGGGACGCCACCCAGATGTTTTTGCTCGGTGCTCGGCCACGTCTCTCCCAGCCAGGGTTCGTGAGGTACTCTTGGTTCGAGGACCACTTCAGGGTACAAGCGCCTATGACCCGAGAGGAGGAGGAGCAGTACGCTCGCGGATTCATCATGTTCTTGCTCGGGACCACCCTTTTCGCCGACCGGGTGAACACTGTCGTCCTTTATCTGCTGAGTGCGTTGGTGGACGTGACTACGATTCGGCGCTACGATTGGGGTGGCGCAGGCTTGGCCACGCTCTACGGATATATGAGTTCATCCTCCTGCCGCAACGGACACTTGCTCGGAGGCTATTGGCGAGCCTGGGAGGTACATTTTCCCTTTCTGTTTTTACAGTTTTACTTTACACTATCTGTACACCACACACACTGCACACATGCAATCTGCTTTACACTGGCTGTACACTGCACACACTGCACAATACACTTCACATGCTGCACAATACACTGCACACACTGCACAATGATTCTGATTTCTGCTTTATCTGCATACTACCTTACTGATAAGCATACTCATTCTTACCCTGTTACATTCTGTAGTTGTGGGTGTATGCCTACTTTCCTAGGCTTGCCCTAGTGCCAGATGTGGAGATCCCCCTCGGCGTTCCATACTCTCATCGCTATGACGTGAGGTGCGAGCGGAGGCCACGGGAGTCTTTTCTATTCTTCCGCCGATACTTCGACACCATCACCGCCGTAGAGGTATTTCAAACTTTACAGTTGATTTAAGCTTCGCTTTACATTGTACTTTCAACAATAGATAACAAACTGTAATCCCATTATTTGCAAATCACTTGGCAGCCCTGGGCTCCGTTGCCTGACACAGTGAGGGAGCAGTATGCGGGTGCTCGGGAGACCGCCCGGTTCAGGATTTTATTAGAGGGTCCGGTCTGTCGAGTTTGGTATCTGGGTGAGCGCTTCCTGCGCCAGACCCTCGGCTTACTGAAGCAGATAGTTCCGAGTCCACCTCCTACCCATATGAGGCATACCGAGATGTACACCTTGGAGGAGATGATGGATTTCACGATAGGCTGGGATTCTAACCCCTTCAGAGCCGAGGGTGACTACACCGAGTTCATTCGGGCTTATCTGATGCGACCTCTGACCGGTGCTCGCCGAGTCGAGAGAGAGAGACCTGCAGCGCCAGCGGCAGGAGCGGGAGCATCGAGGGCGACTCAGGCCCGTAGCAGGAGTGGGTCCTAGAGGGGATAGGGAGTAGAGTGGCCAGCCCTGCCTACTACCATGACATGCCGAGGATAGGGTGGGGAGACTTACCAGATACCCATCGCTCCTCCTCCGGCTGGTCATGAGCTTGTCGGAGTGCGCGACTCGACCCCGGTATGTGCTGCTATACTTTTCATTCTGTACAGTCATTTCATTTCATTTCATTTGATATCCCGCAGAATACTAATGACTTCAGCACTTTTGCAGGCTTCCATTGAGTATACTGGACAGTCTTTGGAGCTGACAGCCTCAGTGATAGGGATACTGCAGCAGAGCATATACCTGCTCACCATCTACAGGATCCCGGTGAGTTCTTTCAACCTCAGTTTCAAAACCCTGCACATCTATTCCATACTGATCTGGTACATCGCATTATCAATACAGCACTTGATACACTGCACTCACATACCACTCACGGCACTGATATACTGTAACTCACATACTGCTCATGGCATTCATATACTGTATTCATACATTGCATTTGGTATTCATACCATGTTTTGCATAACATAACTGATGCATTTGCCATTTGTTCTTTTCAGGCCCCATTCCAGATACCGGCCATAGGGGGTGCCGCAGTGGGACCATCAGTGCCTGCCCGAGGAGGAGGGGGAGCCAGGCGGGGGATAACGATACATAGCCGAGGCAGACACAAGCGTGCTCGTGCTGAGAGTAGTTCACGGGAGCCTTTCTCCGATGATTCTGACGAGGAGGCAGCGTCGTCGCAGGGTGAGGCTGGAGACAACTCAGACAGCAGAGATGACGGCGGCGATCCTGGACCTTCGTCCAGGAAGAGGACTAGGATGGACTCCCGTGCTTGACGCTACCGGCGCCGACCCAGACATTTTTGATGCTTTTCTTCTTTTTTGCTTTATTTTCCTTTTTACTGGTAGTTTTGCACATTGTACTGCGTCAGGCAAGTTTTGTTTTCTTCAAAACTATGTACTTTTTGTAAGAGAAAATATGATGAAATGAAACAGCTGTTTTGTTCAAAAAGTGTTACATTTGTACATTCTGAGCATCACATCGCATCGCAATGTAAATGAGATTGGACTTGTTTTGAAAACCAAACACTCGAATTGCATTAATCAGGTAGTGAACCGACTAACGACAAAACAACTCGATAAGCAAAACAAAGAACTCGACAAGCTAACCAAATGTAAATACAACTCGATAAGCAAAACAAAGACTTAAAGAATGCAAAAATACAACTCGATAAGCAAATGTACAACAACTCAATAAACAAATTCCCGTAACATAGGCGCGACTTTGCAAAATCATCACCGGAAGGCATTGGAAGTGGAACCAATCACAAGTTCTCAACATCTTCAACACTTAGACAGCTCAGAGAATAAGATGAGAGGCCATCGGCCAAAGGGAGAGTCCATCGGCCACAAGAAATGTCCATCGGCCAACATTACTAGCCGATCGCCCAAAAAATATGGTCGGTTGGCACTCTTTTTGGCCGATCGGCCAAAAATGGCGAGCACCTCCAAAATGCTGACACCTGTCTTCCACTTAACACCTTATCTTCTACAAAAGCCTCAGCTTCGTAGTTTTCTCCATTTCAGCTCAGTTTTTGCACCAAACGGAAGCATTTCTTGTCCAAATCTCACAAATTGGATTGCCAACTTGGATGGCTCGAAAAAGCTGAATTTCCAGGGCTTCGGCATAAATGCACTATTCACTTTGAGTCGCACCCGCTGCGTTTTCCGTTCCTCTATGCCGCGGCAAGGTTTTGGAATCCGGTGACACACGTCTTTAGCTTTGGCGGATAAGAGATGTGTCCCACTTTCGAGGATTTCCAAGTTTTAATGGAATCCGAGCGTGATGAAGAAATTTTGCCTCAGCTCCGATTCGGCTACGTCCAAGCATTGGGACGGATGTGCGGCCTTACTTTGCACGATGCTCGATCATTGATTCACGACAGAGAGCTGGACATTCCAAGCTTGGTTCGTCAGTTTTCTGACGCCGGTGACCGCGACGACCATCACTGGTAGGGTTATCGGCAACATGCGCTTTGCTTGTGCGTGCTGTCTCATTTCTTGCTTGCCCCAAGCTCCAGTGGGTTTAGCACTCGTTTGATTGAGGTCGCCGAGGGCTTGAAAGAGGGCAAAAGTTGCATCGCCATGACGCTAGCCGAAACATTGTTGGGTTTGGACGCTTTTCATCGCCGAGAGACGACTAGATTCGTGGGGAGTCCACTACTACTGCAGGTAATGTTTCCCACCCCATCTCACATATGTATTGCTCACATCACTCGGCCCTCAAGCTCGGTCTTTCTCTCTTCTCACTTTTTCTCTCAACGTACATCTCTCCATTCTTTAATCTCTCATTTTTCATCCCTCCCCAGGTATGGTTGATGGACAAATTGAGAGTGGTGGGCTCATGCCCGGCATATTCAGCTTGCAGCTATTTCTTCCGGTGACGTCTAGTCGATGCCTTGGATGAGGGATGGTGGTGCAACTGGATGTGTAGTTTATTCGCAGACCACATTGCTTGGCGCTGCCCTTGGCTCAATCTGCCGGCGATGAGCTACAACATGACCCGCCAGCCCGGGATTCAGTTGATTGGTCTGAAACACTGTGTCCTTTACTTTCCGTTCCGAATCCAGCGCCAATTCGGACATGATCAGATTTGCCCGACAGAGGGGATTGAGTACCTTGCTGCATTTCCGGTCCGAGGGGCATAGCTAGCCCGATATGCCACAACATGGAGGACGAGAGAGCTTCTGGCCCCCGCTCTCACTTTCAGTTGCACCCTCTCTGATGAGTGCATAGCTTGGCTTGATGAGGAGGCACAGATCGGGCCCACTTTGGCATCAGAGGCTTCCACAAGCTCTGGGAGGGGACGCAGGAACACCTGACTATGCCCCGAATTTATTTGCTTTAATCAGTACTTTCAAGTTTTCTTTATGAATGTAATAAAAAGCAACTTCAATTTGTATTCAAGAGCAAGATAGCTCTGTATTGAAATCAATGAAATTGAAGGTTGTGGGTACTGAAAATTTTCCGTTTGGTCCAAAAATGGTCTAAGTTGTAAAAAAAGATTAATTTGAGCAAAATCAACTTTTATTAAAACTTTTGAAAACCATTTTCGATATGAATCAAAACTGGACACGCCTGAGATCTGTCACTGAGATGTACAACCCCAAATCCCAGCAACTGGAAAGTTGCCCCTACTCTAAATAGCACTGTACTGGAGATCACAAACCAAGCTCTTGAATGCAGAACAGACGAAGATGACCAAACATGATCACATGGACAAAGTTGATCGGGGAAGTGTTTGTGGCTGGACTTCAAGATGAAGTTGCCTACGTATCCCAAAGATGGGAATCAAGCCTTACGTAGTTCGGCTCAGGTTCACTCGTGTATTAACCCTCACCTTTTACGCTCTAACTTTTGCCAAGGCCGCCCTTTCTGGGTTTTCAACCTTGCGAGCTCAGTTTGATTCAATTGCTTTGCATATAGTTTGCATTTTTTTCAATTGCATTGCATTTTCATTTGCATTATTTATACATTGCATTGTATATATTGCATATCATTTAGCATTCACATTGCATTGTCATGCATGTTGTTAACAATATCATACCTGTTAAGTTTGTTTTCTTTACAGGCACGATATTGTATGTACGGTTCATTTGCGGCTGGTGGAACCAGATGAACCGGACAGGTATTGTACCCTCCGCATGAGACGTATCGAGAATTGCATAATTCTCTTACATCCTTTCTGCATTGTAGTGTAGTTTGGTATATGCTAGCTTAAAACCGTCGCACGTGTGCTTCGTTACAGCTTTTCTTTGCATGATCATAAGTTATGCTCGGCTTCTTGCATTTTGTCCCTGCCTTCGGGCGCATACCTTGTTTGTCTTGCATGTTTGTCTAAGTCTTCGGCCTTGTCAAAAATGGGTCGTCTCTGGGCTTTGACATTCACTCCCGTCATTGTTATGACTTTCGAGTTCTGTCAAAGAGGGGCAACTGTAGACACCCCATTTTTGACCGTCCTCAAGACTTGGACGTCACCGTTTGAACACCCGGTGATCATCCATGATTGTGTTCGTTTGGAGTTCCCGGAGGTCTCGGCTACGCGCCTTGCCTCAGGATCTCTGAACTCGACTGTTTAGTGTCTAGTTTTGCACAAAACACTTGTTTGTTGCCTTGGAGGGGCAGGGAATGCCTTGTGAGGCATCCCCACACATCACCGACCGTGGCTAGAGGCCACCGGCTGGTGTTTTGTTGCCATCGGCAATGTATATTGCCGGTCGGCATTATTTGTTGCCGGTCGGCAGTTAATTTTGTCAAAATGGCAATTTTGAGCGGCCGACCACTGTTCATCTGCTTTTACAGATATTTTAAGACAGCTGTCTTGCATTTTGTTCCCCTCCATACACGTGTATGGAGGGATGGCCTTCTTATTAGCTTCTTGAGTAAGCTTTACAAGATTGGTTTTCCTATAAGAAGAGGGCTCCTCTCTTGGCATTAGGGTTAGACAAAAAGGTTAGAAAAGTTGTGAGAGAAGCTCTGGTTTTAGGTTTAGGGTTTTGTATCTATCCTATATCTATATCTCTCATTCCCTTGTATTGTGTGTGTTTAGGCTTACTATTGCACACAAACACATAGTGTTACACCTTCCCTTGGCTACTGAGGTTCTAAGAGGTTGTTCTTGAAGTTCTTGGGTGGTTTTGAGCTTGAAGGAGCAGCTGGTCCACCATTGTTGAAGAGGTTCTTCAAGGGTAACAATCTTACCCCTTTTAACCCCATTCTTGCATTGTATTTTTGCCTATCTTAGAACTGTTTTTGAGCTTAGTGTATAATATAAAAAGCTCTATTTTTGGGCCCTCTAAATAGTTTGTTTAGAGTGTTTTGTGGTTTGGAGGTGTTTGACCCCTCTTAAGCCTTGAGGGGCTCCATTTTGTGCTATTTTGAGTGAGCTCCGGGACTTTGGTGTTTGGGCCTCCTCACCACTGAAATCTTGAGGGATTTCAGTGGTAAGGATGGTGCCTTGAAGTCCTAAGAAGGAGAGGGCCACCCCCTCTCCTTATTGTCCTTGAAAAGGGCCATTTTTGCCTCTTTAATGAGCACCTAGCTTAGGCTCATGTTGACCATGCCTTGGCTGTTATTTATGCTTATTTTGCCATGAAATAGCATTGTTGTATGTTGGTTTTGGTACACCATGTTAGTTTAACATACATGCCATGTAATGCCTTGTTGTTACCTTAACATGCCTTAGGTTGTAAACCATTGTTCTAGCATGTTTTAGGCTTGGCTTTGTGAAGTTTTTGTGCTTATTTTGTTATGTTTGAGGTCTGTCCTTAGTTGTTTGGGTCGACTTTGGTATGCTTAGTATAGCCCCTTTGCATTTTTGGTTTGTTGGCCTTAAGTGTGTGAATGTATAGCATGCATCCTTGCCCTAATTTAGTGGGTTGGGACCATTTGCCATGTTATTTTAGTCCCTTTAACATGCTTGTATGCTTGCCTTGGATGCCTCTTTGAAGCTTTGAAAGCTTGTCTTGCATGCTCCATGTTTTAGCATTTGTGCATGCCTTTATACTTGAGTCACTTAGATGCCATCTAAGTGTTCCTTGGGTGTTGTTTAGGTCTGCATTAGACCTATTTTAAGTCCCCTTGGTCTTGTGAGGCTTGGTTGACTTGGCCTTGGTTTAAGCCTCTTGGCTTGCCTCAAGTTTTGGACCTTGATTGCATGCCATGCTTGTCCTGTTCATTTGGTTTGGCACCATTTTAGCATGATTTCAGAGCTTTCCATTGCATGTTAACGGTCCATGATTATCTCTTTTAAGTATGCTTAGAAGTTGTTTCAATATGCTTAAGTCTTGAACCATGTATCCATGCATGCTTGTATGTACATTTGCCTTCATGTGCTTAGCATTATGGCCATTGTTTTGGGCCTAATTAGGGCTGCCCAAATCATGTTTAAGTCCATCCTATGCTTGCTTGCATGCTTATCTTGCATGTTTGTTTGCATGCTTGCATGTATACCTTGTATGCGCATGTCGCATACTAGTTCATATGCTTAGGTTGCATTCCATCTAGCATGCATGCCTTGTTCCTTGATCTAGTGATAAGAATTGGGCCCTTGTTTGTTGGTTTGCGTTGCATTTGACATCAAAATGTGCACACTTGGTCCCTTGGGCCATCACGCATGGAAATGCGCGATTGATGGTCCGAGAACCAAGGAGCATGTCCCTTTGAGTCACTAACATGATAAGGGACATGATTGGTGCATATATGGCTTGAATTGTATTGCCATGCAAAGCTCTGTCCTCTGCTGCTGTCAAACAGGTTCTGCAGCAACTTTTTGCCGATCGACTGAACAGAGTGCCGACCGGCAAACAATTGGTGGCCGATGGATTCATTCTCAGCCGACGAACATCTCCTACGGCCGGTGGCCATTCTATCCAGCCGGTGGTACTGTACAGTGTTTAGAAAGGCAACCTTGAGATTTTGGTAGTCTTTAGAGGAGTATAGCAGGGAAAACAGAGGCAGATTGCGCATGGCAGTGCACTTCCGAGCAAGACCGAGTATGCATTGCATCAGGCTCTCCTCCCGAGGCGGTTTACTGTTTTCCCAGATTAGTTAATTTGCTTAGCTAATTAGATGGCCTGTAATATTTTAATTAGCTTGTAGGTTAATTATCTGTATATTCTTTTGGGTCTCTCCGAGCGAGGGCGAATCTGTAATAAGTGTGGGTGCGTGTGTGTGCATGCCTTCCAATCCCCACTTCTTTCTTCCCTTTTATTTACCCGCTTATGATGGTAGATTAGGGCATGTTTAAATTAGCATACCTTATGCTATGCATGCGTGCATCCATACATTTGTCTTGCATGCACCGGGCTCGGTACATCATGCTAACTGCATTTGTACTTCAATTCCAAATTGAATACGTGCATCAATTGATTGCATTTCACATGTCATGTTTAGGTTAGCCGAGCCTACCCTAATTGCATCCTGTATGTGTTGCATTAGTCAATTGGACATGAACTAGGACCATGCATGTTTGCTAACTGGTTTATTGTTTGGCACGGAGTACGATGTAAGTATTTTCATGCTTTAGCATATCGCATATGTGTGAATGCTATCATGACAGTATGCTTCCCATGTGGCTAGATGCTTATGTGATAAACTGTTTGAATGCCTATGGGTGAAGGTTGGATTGTTTGAGTTGGAACAACTCATTGAAATCCGTATTTTAGCCTACTCGCGAGTAGCAAATCCCAAAGCGCTTTCCAAAACAAACGGATATGCAATGCTTGTTTCCAAATTAGGCGATCTAGTCTATACTTGTATGCTGTGCGCATCACATAGTAATTCTAGGCTAATTAACTGGAATAAGAACACATAACATTTTCAAAAATGGATATCATGGTTAGTAGAGGCCGGTCTTCGGACCGGGCGAGAGGGGGTGCTCATAGCTGACCTTCTCCAATCGTACCCAAGTTCCCGAGCCGAGGCAACTTTGGTGATGACGGACACGTGGCCTTTGGCACCGAGTCAGGGTTTCCTAAATTTCCCCATTAAAAAATATTTAGGTGGCGACTCTGTATCTGGCAAAGCAGTCCATGTTTGGCACTTCTTTCAAAATCTGTGGGTTCGTTTGGTTTGTGTTTCTGAAAAAAATTTCAGAAATTTTCTCTACAAATAAGTTTTCAAAAGTAATCAAACCAAACAAATTTTCCCAAAAAAATTTCCCAAAACACACAAACCAAACAAGTTTTCCAAACAAATCTCTATCACACACACATCAAATCAATCACTTTTTCCAAAACTCTCTCTCAAAACAAATTTCCAAAACAAATTTCCCAAAAAACCAAACCAAACATGTTTTCGTACTTTTTATCTCTAAAACACATCTCTCAAACACAAACCAAACATACCCTGTGTTTCTCAAAATGATTTGCCGGATTTGGACTCTTTGGTTCAGATTAAGAACCGCGACACAAATCGAGTCCGAATTGTAGCGTGTAGCGGGGTCCCTCGCGGGCGTGTTACAGCTCCGCACTCTCCTCCATGGATGGCCTCCATCAGGTGCTTCGATTCTTCGGTATCAACACACAGCTCATGTATCCCGAGATGACCTCTCTTATACAGTTTTCCCCCGCAGACGATGAGCTAAGCAGCCATTCTTTGAATTGCCCTTTTATCTTTGGCATTTGCCCCTGGTGGATACGCCTCTTTTTCCAAGAAGTTCCAGACATCGTAATACCTGGGATTCTCATCTTGAACCTTATCCATGGCAACTATCAACTCGTAGGCCGGCGCAAATTTTTGTTCGATGATGATTGGACGTATCCGGACTCCGAAAGGGATGTCTATCATAGAAGATAGAGTTGCTAATGAATCTGCGAACCTGTTGTTCTCTCTTAACAGATGAGCGAAATTCAATTTCTCAAATCGAGGAATCAGCAAGTCCAAGGTCTGGTGGTAGATTCTCATCTTGTCTTCTTTGACTTTCCAATCTGCTTTAGCTTGAGATACAACAAGGTTCGAGTCCCCGATGACGTTCAACCGTTTTGCCCCTAGTTCCAGAGCTGCTTCTACTCCAGCAATACACGCCTCATACTCTGCCTCATTATTCGAGACTTTGAACCGGAGTTTGAATGCTAGGGGTATGCGGGAATTGTCGGGTGCTATCAGTAACACCCCTATCCCATACCCATATTGGTTTGACGCTCCGTCAAAGTACATTGTCCAAAACTATTCTTCGACATGCAGAATGGCCTCGTCTGGGAATAGGTACTCAACTGCTTCATCCCCTTCCAATGGGTGATTGGCTAGGAACTCCGCTACCGTTCTCCCCTTCACTGACTTGCACGTCATATACTTCAGATCAAATTCGGAAAGCAGAAGCAACCAACGGACTAGCCTACCCGTAAGTGCCGGTTTCTCGAAGAGATATTTGATGGGATCTAATCTCGAAACCAGTATTATAGAGTGAGCTAACAGGTAGTGCCGCAGCTTCCTGGTAGCCCATACCAAGGCTAGACAAGCCTTCTTCAGTGGAGTGTATCGGGTCTCGTAATCCAGCATTTTCTTGCTCAGGTAGTAGATAGCTCTTTCCACTTTGTCCTCAGACTCCTGTGCAAGCATGCAGCCCATTGTAGTTTCAGTCACTGAAAGGTACAAAATCAACGGTTTTCCCGGCTCAGGCAGTGACAACACGGGTGGGTTTTGTAAATATTGTTTGTTCTGTTCAAAAGCAGCTTGGCATCGGTCGTCCCATTAGAATTTCTTTCCTTTCTTCAGGAGACCAAAGAGTGGTTCACAAGTTAAGGTTAATTTAGCAATAAACCGTCTTATGAATTGCACTTTACCCAGAAAGCCTCGCACCTCCTTTTCAGTCCTTGGTGGTGGCATTTCTAAGATAGCCTTGATTTTAGAAGGATCGACCTCGATACCTCTCTGTGTGATCAAGAACCCCAGCATTTTCCCTACTGTAACACCAAACGTACATTTCTGAGGATTCAGCCGCAACCAATACTCTCTGATCCGTTGAAAGAATTTCTGCAAGGCGGTGTAGTGGCCCTCTCTTTCCTTGGACTTGACAATCATGTCGTCCACGTACACCTCAACCTCTTTATGGATCATATCATGCAAAATCGTGGTCGCGGCCCGTTGATATGTAGCTCCAGCATTCTTCAGCCCAAACGGCATCACCCTATAACAATAGGTCCCCCACGGGGTGGTAAAAGCAGTCTTCTCCCGGTCCTCGGGTGCCATCAGAATATGATTATAGCCTGAAAAGCCATCCATGAATGAGAGCAATGCATGCCCCGCAGTGAAGTCCACTAGTTCGTCGATATGCGGCAGAAGAAAGTTGTCCTTCGGACTGGCTTTGTTCAAATCCCTGAAATCCACACATATCCGAATTCTGCCGTCCTTCTTCGGCACTGGAACTATGTTGGCCAACCAAGTTGGGTATTCAGATACCAACAAGAACCCTGCGTCAATTTGCTTGGTGACCTCTTCTTTGATCTTGATAGGCCAGTGTAGACGTCCCCGAACGTCCCGGGAGGGAAATCCCGTTTTGTTCATTTGGGGCTCACTACAATTCAGGACTCAAATTGTCACGGTTCTTAATCTGAACCAAAGAGTCCAAATCTGGCAAATCGTTTTAAGAAAAAATATATTTTTTTGAAAGAAGTGCCAAACATGGACTGCTTTGCCAGATACAGAGTCGCTACCTAAATATTTTTTAATGGGGGAATTTAGGAAACCCTGACTCGTTGCCTAAGGCCACGTGTCCGTCATCACCAAAGTTGCCTCGGCTCGGGAACTTGGGTACGATTGGGGAAGGTCACTTCGTGAGCACCCCCGCTCGCCTGATCAAAGATCGGCCTCTACTAACCATGATATCTAGTTTTTGAAAACATTATGTGCTCTTATTCCGGTTATTAGCCTAGATTTACTACGTGATGCACACAGCAAAACAAGTATAGACTAGATCGCCTAATTTGGAACAAAGCATTGCATATCCGTTTGTTTGGAAATGTTTTGAAATTTGCTACTCGCAAGTAGGCTAAAATACGGATTTCAATGAATTATCCCAACTCAAGTAATCCAACCTTCACCCACAAGCATTCAGGCAATTTATCACATAAGCAAATAGCCACATGGTAAGCATGCTGTCATGTCAACATTCACACTCATGTGAGATGCTAAAGCATAAATACTTACATTATATTCCCAGCCAAAACAGAAAACTTGTTAGCAATCATGTATGATCCAAGTCCATGTTAAGTGCCTAATGCATCGCATACAAAATGCAATCTAGAATAGGCTCGGCTAATCCTAGGATGGTATGTGGAATGTGACAAGTAACACGTATTCAAGTTAGATTTGGAATACTTATGCAGTTAGCATGATGCGCCGAGCCCGGTGCATGCAAGACAGATGAATGAATGCACGCATGCATAGCATAAGGTATGCTTAATTAAACATGTCCTAATACTAACCATCAAAGCAGGTAAGTAAAAGGGAGAAAGGAGTGGGGGTTGGAAGACATGCACACACGCACGCACACTTATTACAATTGTGCCCTCGCTCGGAGGGTCCGAAAGAATAATACAGGCCACCTAATTAACTAACTCACGAGCTAATTAATTATTACAGAACCAAATGAATAACTAGCTACAACTAATTATTACACAACTTAATTAATTAACAAATTAATGAATGACAACAAGCAAGTAGGGAAAGCAGTAAACGGCGCTATTCCAGCTCTGTTTGAAGAAGGGAGGCATGCATGCTCACTTCGGTTCTTTGCCTCGAAATGCCTTCCGGTTGCTCTTTGGAGGCTCTGTTTGCAGGGTGTCTTTCAGTGCTTGTTGCTAAAACTTACCAAAACACTGCAGGGGAAGTCACCAGTGGCCTGCCGGCCAAGGATGGTCCATTGCCGGCCAAGGGTGGCACACTGCCGGCCATCAATGGCAGGCTGCCGGCCATTGGTGTGCTGTGACACCAAACTGCAACGAAGCACAAAATAGAGAAAATGGAGGGTTTCCCAAGGACGTGTACGCACCATGGCACTCCAAATCACCTCAAAACATCAAGGGAGAGGCTAAGTCGGATCCACGACCATCAATCATGCATCCCGATGCATGATGGCCAAAGATCCAACTTGTGCAAATCAATATGAAAATGAATGCACAAATAAAGCAAGTAAAGCCTAGAACTCTATCATGAATCATCAAGAGCTTCAGCGACCGAGAATTGAGATGCGTTCCATCACTTGAAGTATGAAACGCCCCTCGTTCCTCGTGCTCGGATTAATACTTAATCCAAGCAATGCAACATATAGGCATGGCAAACATGCAACATGACCTAAGTGTGCAAACATGCAACTAACCCAAGCATGCAACAAGCGTATAAGCATGATGTGAGGCAACAACCTTGGACAACATGACAAAATGCAACATGAACATGTGAGCATGCAAGGTATGCGAAGCTAAACAAGTATGCGACAACATACGAAATGAAACAAGCATGCGATGACATGGTAAGATGGGCTTACACCAAAGATGGATAGCTCTCAACTAGGTCCAAATCAGTAGCCAGAGTGATGGAATTGATGGCATGAAAAGCATGGAAAGGCAAGGCAAGCATGCATGCCAAATGGCTCAAGTATTAAGGCACAAAGAGGACAACTCTTAAGCACACTTAAGGAGCAACAAACACGGATATATACAATGAGGTAAGCTCTGAAATACCATGTAAATTGATGCCAAATCAACTCAACAATGCAAGCATAGCATGTCATGATGCTCAAGGCTCAAAGTAAGCAAAGGAACTTAAGCCATGGCCATACAAGGCAAGCCCCAAAGGGCCAAGGGGACCTAAAACAGTCCTAGGGCAGGCCCAAACAAGACCAAAATCAAGCTCAAAGCTAGCCAATAAAGGCCAGAACACAAGGCTAAAAGCATGGAGCATGCAAGGTTTTAAAGAGGCAATGCACTACACCTATGAGAACCAATCATGACATGACTTGGACAACCAAAAACAGAGTTACATCATGGTATATTAGGACCCAAAATGCACTGAAATGATGAGCCAAAGGCTTAGGCTAAGTGGCATGCACAAAAGTCCACTCTTGAGGCATAAAGCACAAGCTATACAAAGCATTCAAGGCATGTCAAATGCAAATGTATGACAACATTTCATGGACTGAAATAGCATGTGGAATGAGGGCAAGGCATGCAAACGCACATGTATGACATGATAGAGGCCTCAAACCCAAGACTAGCCTAAGCATTTACACTATAGCTATACAAAGCATGAGTGATATGGTCATGGCAGCCCAAAACAGTCCTAGAACACTTCAAAATAAGCATAAAATCAAGTTTGAGCAAAGCCAAATATGCTAGTATGATGAGTCAAAACATCATGCACAAAAGGCTAGTAAACAAGATTTGTTCTACACCTATATGGAGCATACAAAGGATGATCAAACCAACTATGGATAGGGTCATAACATGCCAAATGATGACCAAATACATGCTGAAATGTAAACCAAACAAGCTAAAATGACATGGCATGGCATGGAGCATGTGAAGCTAGTTTAAGGGATTTACACTACAAGTGCATCAAGCAAACATGGAGTAACAAAACCAACCCAAAACAGATTTATGGCATGGTAAAACATCACCAAAAATGGACTGAAATGGACTCAACAAAGACTATGCACAAATGCTACTTTGATGAGCTATAAATGGAGTTACATCACACATGCTAGATGCAAGCAAGACATGACCAAACCAGCCTTGGACTGGGCCAAGGTAGGCCCTATAAGTCACAAAAAAGAGGCCTAGACCAACCCCAAAAATGCATAGAGGGATGGTCCTTTGGAAGGCCAAAAATGCAAGCAAAGAGGAATACAAAGAGAGGGGACTACCCCCTCTGATTTAGGACCTCAAAACCACACCTCTACCACTGAAATCCCACTGGATTTCAGTGGTAGGAAGGCCAAACCAAGGCTAGCTCGGAGGCCTCCAAATATAGCTTAAAACAAAGCCAAACAAAGCATGCAAGGGGGCTACACACCCCAAACAGCAAAATGACCTTAACCAAACTTAAAAAGTACTTAAAAAAAAGACTTTTTCCAGTTATAAGCAAAGCCTAAATCAATATGCAAAGAGGGCTAAAGCAAGGTGCAAGAAAGTGCAAAAATGGGGGAAATGCTCACCCTTGAAGACCCTCTTCGAAACCAGCAATTTCAGGGGGTGGAAGCTTGGTTTCAGACCTCAAGAAGACCTCCCAAGAAGCTTAGTCCAATGGTGGTGGTGTATATCTATGTGTTGTAGTGTAAAAGTGCAAGGAAATCCAACTTCAAGGCACAAAACACAAGCAATATAGAGAGAAAGGGAGTTTTTGCTCTTCAAAAACTCAGAACCTGGTGTAAGGAAGAAGCCTCTTCCTTATATAGAGAAATGAAAAGCCAAAGCTTCTTCAAGAAGCTTTGCAAGGCCTTCATCCCTCCATACATGTGTATGGAGGGGAGTAAACAAAAATCCAGCTGGCTCAAAAGATTTGGAGGAAAACCAGCTGAGATAGGGGGGGTGCCAGCCATCAGTAATGGCCGGCAGTGGCACACTGATGGCCGGCAGGGCTTCATCAGTGGCCGGCAGGAACAAAGCCATGGCCGGCAGTGCCATGCCATGGCCGGCAGTGCACCAGGAGGGCCACTCTGAAAGGACCAAATCAGGGTCCAAAAATGAGGCAGAAAGGATACAAGGTCCGTGAAACTCGAACCGGTGACGTTCCGCCGCGACAGTCGAGTGCTGGGCGAGCAATCGAACCAGTTGTTGGGTGTACCTACAAGCACAACCAAGTCTTGAGGACGGTCAAAAATGGGGTGTCTACACCCAGTCCGGGCGGATCCTTCTGAGCTTCTGCTTAACAGGTCAGGCCTCTGGGTCAAGATGGATCCGGTGCTGTACAATTTAGGATCGATTCCAGGCATGTCTTCGTAGGACCACGCGAAAACATCTTTGAAATCTTTTAATAAAGCGACTAAGCGCTCGCACTCCTCCGAAGACAACGTGGACCCGATCTGGACCAGCCGCGGGTCCTTCTCAGTACCAACATTAATTTGGATGATTTCATCAACCAGCGGTTTTACAAACCTCTCCTGTTCTTGATCTAGCAAATATTTCAAAACTGGAGGAATTTCTTTCTCGTCGTTTTCATCGAAATTTTGAAAGTCTGAATTAATGCAATAAATCAAGGGCACAGAAAAATACTCAAAGGCCATAGCCATTCCATTCTCATTAATCACTTCCAAGTCGCCTGATTCCTCTGTTACAACAGACTCAAAGGAAAAAGAAAAAGACGACCTAGACAGGACTATGGCATCCGGGTTGTCACCCCCAGGAATACTGGACTCAGACTTAAACGAGCTGGAACCTGATTCCGACTCTACAGACTCGGTGGAATCAGATTCCGGCTCACTACCTGACCCGGTGCTGCTCGATAAGAATCCCTCCTCGTATTGCCAGACGAGGGAGGGTGCGATGGACGCATCCAAAATGTTCAAAGATGGGCTCGCAGCCGCTTCATTCCCAATCATAGACACTGAGAGATCATCCCCCAAGTACTCATGTGCTATCGGAGGATCTGAAAGTAGACAAGCCAGTGCTACCCCCATTTCAATCTCGGTGCTCTCGGAATCCACTTCCTTACACTGCTCAACCTCAGCTGATAGGTATGTCTGCTCCTCAGCAACATCATCGCCGGTCAACTGCAAGTCAAATGATCTCGAAACCCAGTAGGCGTCTCTTCTCGGCATTCAGCCATGGCTCTGGGAAGCCGCAGAATGGAAAGTCCTCCCCCTCCCGGACAAAGCGTCCGTTCAGGGTGCCTTGGATAGGCTGATGCATCAACTCAAAATGCCTCCTGGTCTGCTTGGCTCTGGCTCTCCCAGCCATTTCTTTGCCTTTCCTCACCCAGTCCTCTTTGATGGGTAGCTAACCCAAGCCAAAGATATGCGGGTTATACGGCACTTCGGCCGATACTGTAATGCCCTTTCGGCCACTTTTTCCTAGTCCCATCCCAGGGATGTGCTGAAGCTTGTTCATGAGGTACACTGACTGTGCGCTGACATATAACCCCTCATCAACGGCTAAGATATTCTGAACAACCCAGGCCTCAGCTAGGGTAAATCCTGATAGGAACACATCCTCCGTGCCATGCTCGATTTCCAAAACCAGTGTAGACACCTCCGGCGGCAGATGGATTGACGAATTTCCAAAAACAATAGCCACCCCCCTCCCGTGGGGGTATTTTAACATTTGATGCAAGGTGGAAGAGACCGCCTTCACCTGGTGCAGCCACGGCCGCCCTAGGAGTAGATTAAAGGTTGCGGGAATGTCCAAGACATGAAAGTCAATATCGTGTTGTCTTGGACCAACCTGAGTCCGAATCTTCACGGTCCCCATCACCTCTCTGCTCGTATTGTCGTAGGCCCTTATCACCTGAGCAGTTGGCACAAAGTCCGTGGGCTTCAACTCGATTGCATATGTTGTCTTCGACGGGCACACATTAATGGCGGATCTTGTGTCGACAAGAAACACCGGTATCCATTTGTCTCTACACTTGACAGAGATGTAGAGAGGTTTGTTATGGTTTGCGCCCTCAGGCGGCAACTCCTTGTCAGTGAAAGTCAATGTCCGGGAAGCTCCTCCCGGAAAGACCAGTCCTACCAGCTGTTCAGGCGTGGTATCTATTGAAAGTTTGGCCTTGTCCATTGCAGAGAGGACAGCCTGGCGATGAACTCTTGAAGCCATTAGCAGTCCCCAGATAGAGATGTTTGCTTGTATCTTTTTCAACTGTTTCAGCACAGCCTCCTCTTCGAGTAGCTTTTCTTTCTGCTTCTCTGCCTCCTTGTCCTTTCCGGACGCCTCTGGTTGATCTAAGTGCGGGGGCTTGAAATAACGCCCACTCCTAGTCATGTGGTCTACTTCGCCAACGTACCAGGTATCATCCGGCTGGTTTTGTCCCCAGTCTTCATCAGTGTGGACAAGACATAGGTCGTCATCTTTCTACCACATGCCATCGGCAGCCGACAGACACCTGTGCGGCTCCGTTACAACTATTCCTGTGCCCGCAGCATCCTGTGTTCTTGTGCTCGCAGCACGTTCTGTTCTTATGCACACAGCGATTTCTGTCCCCGCAAGGGCTTTGGCCTTTCTGGCCCTTTCAGAATCTTCGATCCTTTCCCGCTCAAACTGCTTCAGCTCAGCTTGCTGTTCAGTATCCCTTCTACCCAAACTACTCTGATCCTGAGCAAAATTCTTTACACCGGTGCTCTCCGGCGGTGTACTTTGCTCTTCGGCCCTTCCGCCACAGTTGATGTCCCCGTCCCTGACGGACCCTGTTCTAACTGAGGTTGTTCAACAACATCGGGCTAGTCGTCAAGCCACCCAGTAGACTCTGCTGACCCATCCAAATCAAACCAGTTGACTGTCACGTCTCCCGGATCTTGTTCATTGAAGAGTTGAAGGTTTGCAATGTCCTCCTCTAGATCCACTAGGTCATCTAGCCCCTGACTAGGTCCATCCTCCCAGACTACACAAATCCCTGTCCCCACTGGCAATTCCACATTCGGCCTAGCCTGGCCTGCTGATATAATGTAACTGCTCGGGTTGTACATGAAGCTTGCAGACCTCTCAGGCTCTGCATCCTCAATCTCATCTGCCCCCACAGTCGACCGAATTCCATCTTCGATAACCACCACCACTGTTTCAGGTTGGGTTTGGGAGATGTCCAATATGCACAAGTCAATGCTGTCAGGAATGAACACCTTCGGCTTGGGTAGGTGGGAAGGGGTGATATATATGCTAGGGTCGTATGACTCAACCCCAGTTTGGATTAGATTGATGTTTTGGAAGGTGGAGCTTGGTTATGTGGTGGGAGAGGGTTGGTTGTGACATTTGGTTTCTCCGGAGGCACGATCACCCTATTGTCAATGAGATCCTGAATCTTATGACGCAATCTAAAGCACTGGTCGGTGTCATGACCATGCTGTTGGTGAAAGGCACAGTACTTCGCCGGGTTATGGGTTGGTGGGAGATTACTTGGTAAGGGCCGCGGCTCTAGGGGCTTCAGGTGCCCTTTTCTGATCAAAACCCCTAAAGCTTTAGACAGAGACATATATAGCGGGGTGAAGGTTCTCTGGCCTCGGGGTGCGAATTTGGTTATTTGCGAGCCACTTCCGGACGCACCGTTGAATGGTGTAGCTGCAAGGGTTTTGGGAGGAGTGGTGGTGACCATTCCTACATCTGAAGATCTGGCAACTGCAGCACTGATTGTGCCTGCATTTGTACTGCAGTTGAATGCCCTCTTGGGCTGCTCTCTCTCATGATCAATGAGCCCTTGTTTCATAGCGTCCTCGATCTGCACCCCTATCTCATGTAGATCTGCAAAGGTGAGGAGGGGGAATGATCATCTTCTGCATGAGCTTGGGCTGGAGGTTGCGCACAACCATCCGAATTTGGTCCTTGTCAACAGGTCTGATGGTCATCATCAAGGCTTTGGCCCTCCACCAGGTCACAAAATCGGAGAAGCTCTCATTCGGCTCTTGCCTAGTTGTCTCGAGATCACGAGTTGTGACCTTGATCTGTGTATTATAGGAGTATTGAGCTATGAAGGCCTCAGTCATCTCCTCCTAACTCCTCTTGACAGAGTCGTCTAGTTTTGCATACCAAATAGCCGCTACACCCGACAGGGTCCGGCCAAACAGAGAAAGCTTCTGCAATCTGGAGAGGCCCATCAGCCTTAGTATGTCCAAAAACAGCCGCAAATGCACCATAGAATCTCCAGACCCATCAAAGCGGTCTATGTGCGGCATTTTAAACCGGTCCGGCAGAGTCACAGCCGAGTCGGTGTACCCGTCCTCAATATCCGGAATGGACTTCATGCCTTGAGACTTCTTGAATAGCTTTTCTAGTTTGCTCACTTTTAGCACTGTGGGGTCCACCTCGAACTCAAAGGGGGAATCCGGTAGGTTGGTAGGTGCTTTGGATAGCTGGGGTTGGATCAGGGGCGGAGCTGGCCCTGTTGGAACGTCCGTATTATCCTGGACGTGTGCAGTCTCCCCAAGTATGGGAACTCTTGATGGGGGAGGAACCTGGTGCGAAGCAGATGCTCCGGCTTGCTGTGGTGGTTGTTGTTGCTGCAGTCTAGCAATCAACTCTGCCTGTTGTGCCATAACCTCAGCTTAGCGTGTGGCAAATTCTGCTTGATGGGCAGCGTCCTGTTGCATGGCTTTCATGCTCTCCTGGAGTTAACGCATTATCTCTTCCATTCTTGCCATATTGTACTGGTTTATCTGAGCAATCGGTATATCTGTCCCTGCAGTAGAAACTGAGACCTCAGCCTGACTGTTCACTGATGGGGTAGACAACTAATCTGACGACCGCTGTACCGATACACTGCGCCTTTTTGACCTCCGTCTAGCAACCGAGGGTAAAGAAAGGAACACTGCTTGTCCGTCTATTAGATCCCTGGATCGATTAAGTCTACGACCTCTAACCCAGAGTGCTCGGGAAATATCTACCTAGTCGAATGCAATGGTGCTAAACTACCTTGCAAAAAGATAAATAAAGCATAATAATGAAACAATGAACAGAAAAACGAATAGCATAACAGCTTAAATAAAGACAACACTCAGTTGGCAAACACAAGCTGGAAGAACTGTTCTCAACCACTGATCATTGTTCTCGAATCACTGCCCCAAATCTGAATCTGATACCCGCAGGTAAAACTGATTCCCAAAATACTGATGCCCGCAGGCCTGATTCCCAGACTTGCAAACTGATACGTGCATTTCTGTAGAGACGCACTCTAAAAGCATATAACAGGCAAGTAAGAGCCAAAACACCCCTATGGAGGGGTAGGGTTTCCTTGTCCTATTTTGTCAGGAGCTAGGGTTTCACTACGCACACAGCGGTTTCAAACAACCTATAATCGGGTAAGCAACCTGTCCTAGCTTGGAATGGTCACTACAGTTTTCGATATGCACTAGGTCGAATGGTCAAAAAAGGTGCCCCGGTAAAATTCAGGGTTTATGTTCCCGTCGTGGCAGAGCCCGCAACCGGTCAGCCTTATGGCACGCTTCTCAAAGCGAGCCTCCGGCAAAACCGTTCAGGAATAGCATACGGCAAACACGGTGTCCTAGGCGCACCAATGCAAATGCAATGCAAAGAGACACATAAGTGAAATCAAAACAAGATATCATGAGTTCGAGTCAAGTTCTCTAAATCCCTAGCAGAGTCGCCAGAAACTGTAGACGTGCCCGAACGTCCCGGCTCCACACGCGAGATTGGCGTGAAAATCCGTTTTGTTCATTGGACTACTACAGCTCAGACTCAATGCCACGGTTCTAAATCTAATCTCGCAAAGTGCAATGCAAGACCGACAAATCACCAAAGAGTCCAAATCCGGCAAATCATTTTGAAAAACTGATTTTTATAAAGAAGTGCCAAACATGGACTGCTTTGCCAGATACAGAGTCGCCACCTAAATGTTTTGTTTTGGGGAAATTTAGGAAACCCTAACTCGTGCCTACGGCCACGTGTCCGTCATCACCAAAGTTACATCGGCTCGGGAACTTGGGTATGAGAGGGGAAGGTCATGCAATGAGCACCCCCGCTCGCCCGATCAAAGATCGGCCTGTACTAAGCATAATATCTTATTTTTGAAAACACATGTGCTCTTATTCCAGTTATTAGCTAGCTTTACTATGTGAAGTGCACAACACACAAGTGTAGACTAGATCGCCTAAATTGGAACAAAACATCTCGTGTTTGTTTGAAAATGGTTTGAAGGTGCTACTCGCAAGTAGGCTAAGACGTGGATTTGCCACCCTCGAGTGGACTTAGAAAAACATGATTTTGCCACTCTCAAGTGGGCTTAAAACTCGCATTTTGATGAATTGTTTCAATTCAAGTAATCCAACCTTCACCCACAGGCATTCAGGCAGTTATACACTAAAGCAAATAGCCTCATGGCAAGCATGCTGTCATGTTAATCACTCACACACATGCAAGATGCTAAAGCATAAAAGCTTACCTAGTACTCCGAGCCAAAAACAAAAGCTAGTTAGTAATCAATGCATGATCCTAGCTATGTTAAGATGGCTAATGCAACACATGCAAAATGCAACTAGAAATAGGCTCGGCTATTCTAAGATGGCATATGAGATGTGATAATTCGATACATGTATTCAAGTAGGAATTGAAACACAATGCAGTTAGTATGATGCGCCGAGCCCGGTGCATGCAATACAGATGAATGGATGCAAACATGTGAGCATAGGAATGCTAATTGAAATATGCCCTAAAACTAACCATCATAAGCGGTTAAGTAAAAGGGAGAAAGACGTGGGGTTAGAAGACATTCACACACTCACGCACACTTATTACAACAGTTGGTCCTTTCGACGGAGGGTCCGAATAAATAATACAAATCAACTAATTAATTAACTACCCTAGCTAATTAATTATTACAGAACTCTTAACTAATTAAACAAATTAATTAAGTTACAAAACAGCTAAAGTATGAAACTAAAGAGGATGCCACAGCTCCGCCTCGGAATGATTGAATGATGCATGCTCGATCGCCTCGCTTGGAAACCCGTTGCCATGCCTCATGTTGCCTCTGTTTGCACTGTTTTGCACCTCTGAGAACTGTGAAAATATCTATGATGATTCTGAACCACTTCATGGCCATGCTGAGTGGTCATCAGCCAAAATGTGAGGCCATCGGCCAGAGAACAATGGCCATCGGCCAATTTTGATGATATCGACCAAAAATTCCTAGCCGATCGGCACTTAATATAGTCGATCGGCCATCTTTTCCTGCAGATTGCTCCTTTTGTTGCAGCAGAGGACAAACAAGGGCATGGCAATACATTTGCAAGAAAATGTTGTGCATCTACACCCCTTATCATGTTTGAGACTCGAAGGAGTGTAGTGTTCGACCCTTGAGCCATCAATCACGCATTTCGATGCATGATGGCCAAAGAGGCCGAATTGCACAAATCAATATGGAATGAATACACCAAAAAAAAAACACATGAATGCCTCACACTCTATCATGTCAGATCAAGAGTGTCGGCGACCGAGGATTGAGGCACATTTCGTCACTTCAAGTACGAAACGTCCCTCGGTCCTCGTGTTTGGTTTGACACCCCAAACCAAACACGATGCAATGCATGCAACATGAAAAGCTATGCAATGCAACATAAGCATGTCAAATGCGATATGACTCAAATATGCACACAAGGCTAAGGTAACGAGCATGCCAAATGCAATGCGACCTAAACAAGCATGTGACAAAATGCAAGCTAGCAAGCATGCAAAATGCAACCTAAACATACAAATATGCAATGTAATAGGCATGCAACAACAATACCAACAATAAGCATGCAACAACATACAAACCGCATGATCCGTGGACTTATACTGAAAATGGATAGACCTCAGCCATACCAAAAATAGTGGCCAAAATGCTAAGAAATGATGGAATGAAATGCGAAACAAGCATGCATGCCAATTGGCCTATAACCTAGGCATAAGGACACAATTCTCAAACATGAGCAAGGAGTGACAAACATGATAATGTGGCAATAAGGTAAGCTCTGAAATCATGCAAAGAGTGGTGTCAAACCACTCAGACAAGTCAAGCATAGCATGCAAGAAAGCTCAAGGCTTAAGGCTAGCCAAGGAGCTTGTACCAAGGCTATACAAAGCAAGCCCCAAAGGGCTAAGGGCAATCAAAACAATCCCAAGGCAGCTCAAGATGAGGCCAAAAACAAGCTTGAACCTAGCCCACGCAAGCTAGAACAAGGGTCCAAAAGGCATGAGGCATGCAAGGCTAACAAGAGGTATTACACTACACCTATTACAACCAAACATGGCATGACTTAACCAATAAAAATCAGAGTTATGCATGTCAAGATTAGCCCAAAAACCCACTTAGATGGCATCCCAAAGGCCTAAGCATGGTGGCGTACACAATGATGCACTCTTGAGGCATAAAACACCAAACCTTCAAAGCATGGAAAAGGTGACAAATGCAAGTATATGGCTACACCACATGGACTAAAATCACATATGAAATGATGCCAAATCATGAAAATGGTCTAAGCAATGCATGCTAATGACTTGGACACTCAAAGCCAACAAGCTAGATTGAACCAAGGCTACACAAAACAATGCATGCATGACCAAAACAACACAAATCAGAGCTTAAGCATGGTAAAACAAGGCTAAAAGCTTCATGGAGTTAAGCCAAAACATGCAAGAATGATAGTCTAAATGCATGATGCATGTTAAGGCAAATGAGAGGATTACACTACAAGTGCATGATGCAAGTAAGAGGCTATCAAACCAACTTAAAACATAGGTAAAGCATGGAAAAATAGCATCAAATACTTGCTGAAATGGAGCCAAAACATGCTACCAATATGAGCCATTTATACTAGCAAATGAGAGACAATGAGAGAGGGGTGTCCCTCTCCTATACAAGGCTCCAAAACCACTTCTCCACCACTAAAAATCCTCTGGATTTCAGTGGTGAGAAGGTCAAAGTAAGATGGTTCCAAAGCTCAAAAAGGAAGGCACAAAACAAGGCCAAACAAGGCCTAAGAGGGGGGAGACTACCCCCAACACAAAAGTGACCTTAAGCAATCATCACAAGCATAAAAAATCAGAACTTTTTGTAGTTTAGAGTTAAGCTTAAAACAATATGCAAGTAGGTCTAAAAGCTTAAGCCAAAATGGGAGATTAAAAGGTAGTTTACTCACCCTTGAAGAACACCTTCAAGAACAAAACTCCAGCACCTTTTTTGAGCTTAAACCACTCTAAGAACTCTGAAACCAACTCCCTAGTACCTCAGCAACCAAAGGATGGTGTTCTAGTTGGTGTTTGTGTGCAATAGTGTGAAGATATTACACTTTTGGGCACAAACAAGGGCTAAACAAGAGAGAGAGGTAAAATATAGAGAGAGAGATATAGAACTTGTATATCAATTTCTCAGAACCTCTGGAAAGGGAGGGGAGGCTCCCTTCTTATAGAATTTCAATTCTCAAGCTTGTTACAAGCTTGAGTCTTGAAACAAATCCTTCCATACACTGTATGGAGGATGAGAATTGTGCCCATCAGCTATCACAGCTGGCACAAAATATCTGCAAAAAGCAGATGGGAAGGTCTGCTAAAAAATATTGTCGATCGACCAAAAAAAGTGCCGACCGACCAAAAAGAGTGCCGATCGGCCAACACTTATAGCCGATGGCAAGAAAGCAAGACCGATGGCATCATGTCTTGGCCGATGGGTTGAGGGGATGGCCAACAAGCCACCCTCTTCCCTCAGAAGCAAAACCACAAGTCCTTGGTCCACAACAAGCACGAAACAAACAAGTTGAGAGATCCTAAGGCAAGGCGCGCAGCCGAGACCTTCGGGAACTCAAAACGAACACGAGCATGGATGATCATCGAGTGTTCAAATGATGACGTCCAAGTCTTGAGGGCGGTCAAAAATGGGGTGTCTACAAGGCCCCAGCTACCCCGATTGCAGAGACAGGACCACTCCTGCTGAAAAGGAAGTTCTTCCAGACCAATCTGGATGTTTTTGTGGGAGATCCTAAGGAGCCACTGAAGGCTGATGAGTGGCTAGAGAAGATAGTTAAGACGTTCAAGATGCTAGACATTGAGGATGACGCTCTAAGAGTGACCTTGGCATCCTTTCAGCTGAAGGGAGAAGCGGGTCAGTAGTGGAAATATGCGCGAGGACATATTGGGGTGACCTGGGAGGCCTTTGTCAACACCTTTCAAGAGAAGTATCTACCTACTACTGTCAGAGAGTGGTTGAGGGAACAGTTGAAGAACCTCAAACAGTAACTTAGCACACCGGTGGCGGAGTACGAGGCCACTTTTGCTAGTTTGTCCAGATTTGCGCCTGAGCTTGTGGCGACAGAAGAGTGCCGTTATATCGAGTTTGATACTCAATTGAGAGATGAGCTTGCCTACTGTGTGGGTAGGTCTATGATGAGGGAGTACAACCGTCTTGTCAAGGCAGCAACACATGGAAACCCGGTTATGAGCTGGAGAGACGGAGATGAGGGGTTTCAGGCAAGAGACAGAGGGGTTTTACACCACAGCAGTCTCATGGGGCACAGTCTAGGTCCACTTTTCTAGTGCCGAGTTCAGGGGTAGGGAAAGATGGCCAGGGAGAATTTTCTTGTTTCAAGTGTGGCCAGTTGGGTCACAAGTCCTTTTCTTGCCCACAGAAGAGGGGGGGACAACAGTCTGCTCCGTCTTCAGTCCGCCCACTGAGCTAGAGTCAGGGGAGAGGGCAGTCTTTGACTTGTTTTCAGTGTGGACAGGTAGGACACATGAAGAGGTACTGTCCACAGTTGGATAGCACACCTAGTGCATATGGATCGAGGCAGATTCAAAATAGTAGGATAGAAATGGTAATATTTAGTACGTATGTGATTTGGTAAAAAATCATATTGGTTATCTTGGTTGAGGTAAAACAAAAATTGATTGAAGGTTTTGTGTGAGTGAAAACAATTGGGAAATTGATAAATAGTTTTAATATCTGGTGTATGCTAATATGTTGTTTTTGAACATCAAATTCATATATGAGATGTTTGAAGTGTAAATTGAGGGTTTGGTTAAATTGGGAGTTATTTACGTATAATATCGTTATTTAAGGCATTTTTGTATATAAAATTACACGTGGATATTTGAAAGTGAGAAAACCCCAATTTGTGAAAAATCCTAAATGGCAATTTTTTTGGGAGTTGTCGGATTATTGAGAAAAGACTTTGTTTGGTTTTCAAAATTGAGGACTTGATTCAGAAAACACTTATGAAACTTTTGGAATATCGAGTATTAGTTACTCCTTTGAAATGTTGAGTTTAACGAAAAGTTATATAAGTCTTGAAAAGTTGTCTTTAAATGTGGGATATGGATTGTTTCTAAATGTTGGGAATCATGGGAGATTCCAGGTTATGGTTATATGTTGGATTGTATATCCATGTCGTTATCTTTTAATTAATATATTAGAGATAACTATTTTGGTTATCTGTGGAAATTTACCATGTTGCATTTAAATGAGGGATTTCTTGGAAGGATGAGAAATGTTGGAACTTTGGAAGTTTGATATATAATATGTTATAGATTTGTCTTGAAATGACTAAATTGGGAATGTTGATTAATATGTGGAGACTATATAAATATAGATATTGTTGTATTATCTCTTGGAATTGTATTATGGTATTACATTGATAGAGATATGGAATTTGATCACAATGGAGCATTGTATGGTGGATTTGAAATTGGAACTATTCTAAAGCATTGTTACATATTGCATTGTCATTCCATCTCATTGTTATCGTGGATTTTGAATTGTAATTGAAAACTATTGTTTTGAGAAATGAATTGTTTTTGGGAAACAAGATCATTTGGATTTGTTTTGAGTAAATACGTTGGTAAGTCCAGATAGGGGGTGTAGTTAGATGTTGGTTTAAGTTGGCCTGAGTGTCCATGGTGAAAGACCGAAAACACGCGTGGAGGAGGTACCACTGCCCTTCCGGTGAGAGACCCGTAAAGTGGGGATTTGGTAGTGCTTGATATGCCTACTTGCAGACACCAGCCTAGAGATTACCAGAGTCGTATTTACCACCTTGAAATTTTATTGAAATTGTTGGATTAATGAGTTTTTAAATTGGCATTGTGCACTAGATTTTCAAAAGATGAGAAAAATACCTTGAGCATGACATGGCATATGCATTCATCTCATAAGACCGTATAAAAATGTATTTAATGCTTTGTTAGATGTCATTATGAATGGTTTAGTTATTTGATTCAATTGACAATAGGATAATTGAACGAATTGGAAAAGGATGTCCTATTACTTTTGAAGCATGTTTATTTATTTAGTTAACAAGTTGTAGTTAATTAAATAAAAATTGGATTTAGGAGATTATGTGATAAAATTTTATGGTTGGACATGATATGATTTCATGTATATGTATGAGTATCTTTGTACCCGCATATCTTCTAATGTTTTAATATAAGATTGTTTGGTGAGTGTAGACACCTCATTTTGACCGGCCCTAAGACTTGGGTATTTTATTTGACCATCCTCACCAGAAAAATCAAATTGAAGTTTTAAATTCCAAACCTCACCCATTTTGGCCATCACTAATATTTTGTTAATTTGTAGTGTTTTATAATTTTATGTGTGTGTACATATTAAATTAGGTGTGTGCATATTTTTTAAGTGTGTTTTTATATAAATTGATAACTATTTTTAAAAAAAACAAAAGAAAATAAAAAATAAACAAAAGAAAATTAAAAACAAAAAATACAAAATAAAAAAAAATAAAAAGAAAAGAAAATGGAGGGGGGGTCAGGGAATATATGATGATGAGGAATTTGTGGTGGAATAGATGATGATGTTTTGCATTGATAGGGAATGAGTGATTATTTTAGAGTGAGTTGAGTGATAAAATAAGAGGGAGAGTGGTGTAAGTAGGTGGTGTGCATGATGAGAGGGAGGGGGGAGATGGGTTAGGTGGATTCTCTCTCGGGTTTGAGTGTTAAAAGAAGAGGGGGTGCTTTACAGCCGGACACAGATACACGGGTGAGGGAAAGACAGACATACAGATGCACATATACACACACCACACCTCTGACTGAGCGCGGATCCTGACTCTCTCGCTGGGAGAGACAGACACGGCAGCAGTCCAACCCACATGCACACACATGCACCACACTACAATCTCTTCTCTCTCTAACATTTCTCACCCTCTCAGCATAACACCACCCCAGCACATCACACACTCAACACTCTCATGCACATGATACACCCACATGCACACCCATACACAAGGACAGCTCTCTCTCTCTCTAAATTGAAGATACACGGGTGAGGGAAGGGGAGAGAGGGGAGAAAGAAAGAAAAGAGGCACACCATGCACATAGCATACACACGGAAGGATGGGGGGAGTAGACATCTCTAGGGCTCTCTCTCCCTCTCTCTCTAGACGAAGCACACAAGGCATGGGGGGAGAGAGGAAGGAGAGGACGGACTGCCACACACAGACAGAACTTGGAACACACGGTTAGGGGGAGGGTGCACACCATCACAGCCATCCCACATGGCAGCCACCATCACAGCCAACGCACAGAGCACACACCCAGCTATCTCTCTCTCTCGGCATGGACACCAAACACAGCTCTCTTCTCTCTCTCTCACGGCAGGCACCACCAAACGCAGCAGCACACACACACAGGAGGCTCGGCCTCCTTGGCTGAATTTCTCTCTCTCTCTCTCTCTCTCTCTCTCTCTCTATATATATATATATATACATATGCACATATGTATGTATGATGGTTTTGTTATTTGTTAGGTGGACTAACAGGACACGAATGTGGTGGAGGGTTCTTCCTTGATTTTCCAACTAATTTGTGATCTTCCTCCTGGTTGTTATCAGTACAAGTTCTGGGTAGACAGTGTATGGCGATTCAATGATCAACAGCTATATGTTCAGGATGAAAGTGGCTGTGAAAGAGGCATTCCATGCTATGTACAAACATGAAATTTGCACATCATCCAATAGTGATTTCCCTATAAGCCATGCTAGTCAGATTTCAAATCCGTCCCTTGGTTTGCCGCTTGAATCTAGAAAATGCGACTCATGCGATGTTGCGGAACCCGAGACATGCGAAAAGGAGTGACATGTGCCAGTGATGAAGTTGTTTATTTTATTTTCATTTTGAGTGTTGTGAGGTTTTATTTTATTTTATTTTTCTCTCCTCTCTCCCTCATTCGGATCTGTAATAATTCAAGTATTGTAATAATTCCCCCACCCTGCTTCTTTCTATCTCATTCTTTTATCGCTTTCCCTAACTGTGTGTATGTATATATCTGACATGCCATGCATATCCATGCTTTACATTTATGTCTCATGCATTAAGATTCGGCTATATTTACATGTGTGGATTTAATCAATTCTTCTGTGATTCTATGCGCTACCTCATGTTTTTTGAGACGATTCACATGCCATATTTTAGAAGCCGAATCTTTAGTGCATCTCATGAGTGAATTGCATTAGGATTCTGTATATAAGATCATGTATATTTTACTAACTTTGTTTTGTAGTTGTTCGAGGGACGTCGGTCAATCTGTGAGTTTTTATGCTTTAGCATCCCATTTGTGTGTGATTTTCTTATTATGTTTAGCATCCTACCATGAGGCTATTTGCTTATGTGATATAACTCTATGAATGCCAGTGGATGGAGGTTGTGTCGCTTAATTTGGAATGGTGTTGATTTTTCATGCTTGTAAACTCAATTTATTTGGGTTGTGCATCGTCAAAACTCTTTCAAAATGCATGATATCAAATTGTTCCAAAATGAATGGCATAGTCTATACTTGTATGCTTCACATAGTAAATTTTAGGATTTATTAACTAATCAGAACATGAACATATAAAGAAAATAAAAGTCATATCATGGTTTAGTAGAGGCCGATCTTTTGATCGGGTGAGCGGGGGTGCTCATTATTGACCTTCCCCTCTCATACCTGAGGTTCCGAGCCAAGCATCCTTGGTTACGACGAACAGTGGCCTTGGCACCGAGTCATGGGTTTCCTAATTTCCCAAAATATTAGGTGGCGACTCTGAGTTCTGATGACGCAGTCCATTTTTGACAAAATTGCAATAAAATGGATTTTCAATAAAAGTTGCCAAATCTGGACTCTCATCTACGTTTCACATTGCACTCGTGAAACTTGAGATCAAAGAGATCTCGGGAGTCCGAACTGTTTAACGCGCGCGGGTACCCCCCCCGGGCATGTTACAGTGAGCTAGTGGTTGCTCACCACCTGCCTGTACATGTGTACAGGGAATGCTTTCGGATTTGAAGATCAAACAGTGGGTTTTACCATTTCATAAGTGTAATGTAGTGATGGATTGTACTACTTCATTTGTTTGTTTGGCTGAGAGCTATTATTTGTAAAGAGTAGTGTCCTCTATTTTATTGTAAGCCTCAGGGCATTTCTTTTATTTGTATGTAAATGTCCTTATTGTATCACGAGAGGGAACATGTATATTTAATTATTTATCATTTCATCAAAGGATGAATTGTCATTTGTAAATAAACTTAATTAATGAATATTGATAATGTTATCTGAGTAATAAAATTTGCGGCGTGACAACTTGATATCAGAGCAAACCAGGTTTAAATACCTTGGCTCATGGGAGGTGGTTTTGACCATAGTTGGGTTTATCTTGGGATTGTGAGCAACGTTTCTATGTGATAACATGCTTATGTGCTAAGATGTTATATGTTTATGTGGCAATGGGGCTGAGTCTTGAGGATGTTGTGTCACGTCCAGAAATTTTCTTAGAAATCTCATTGGAAATGCGCTTGATCAACGTGATTTCTAATAAGAGGTCTAAAAGGATTTCTAGAATGACTAAACATCTTCGTAGTGGCAACCCATTATTTGTTATGTGGTTATGTGATTTTATGCTACTTGATGTGCATATGTTGAGTTTCGTGTTGGAACATGAGAATGTACTTTAGTGGGAGGTGTTAATGCTAAATGTTATGAACGGTATATGTATGGCATTGCATGATTGTGAAAACTGTTCTATTCAGTTGATTATGTGTGGAGTTAGTCTTGAACTTTGGGTTGTATATCCTTGTATGTATTTAGGAAGAGGAGTGGTCTCGACATGGTAAAGATTGTGAATGGTGGTAAGAGGTGTATTTTCCAAGAGAGATTGACTGTTTGGAGATTTGACAGTAAAATTTATAAGGTGCAAACTAAGTAAGGTTTAAAGATGAGATTTGAAACTGACAATATTCATAATTGTTGTTGCCTTTATTTATTTAATTGTTTTGTCCCTGGGTGTCAAGGGAGGAAGTGTCCAACACTCGTTGGTAATAGAATTATCTTAAAGGGAATGAGTTGTGTTTTGAGCCATGGTTGTATTTTCCTTTGGGGACATCTTGTGTCTAGTTGGTTAGTCTAGTGATTTCCAAATAGAGTCTTGGAATGACTCTACGAGTATGATAGTTTGGTGATGTAATCTAGATTTTAGATTGTTTTGGCCGTGTGTAATTTGGGTAGCTTCGAGAACTAGACTCTCTTTTCCTTGCAATTGGGTGAGCTGGAATGAATTATGAGTTTGTTTGCAAAACCTTGGAGGGTGTTTCCTTGTGCTTAATGCGTGAAAAGTCCTAGAACAAAAGTAGGATCTCTTGTTGGTTGGCCAGGGAATGGCATTGTTGTTTTAAGTATCCCGCAGGTTGTGTTAGTTGAATCATGGTTGCATTCAAGGTAGACCTTGTAAGTCACCGTAATACTAGTGTAGAGTTTGTATTGTAACTTGGAGTAAATGTCTTAAAGATTGAGTTGAATTAACTTTTAGCTTGAAGGCCATGTATAGCTTGGGTGTTTACCTAGTTGTGTTGAGTTTTGCTTAGGCTTAAGGTATGTTGTTGAGACCATTTTATAAACCCCATATTGGAGTGGAATCATTAATGTTGATTTGTAGTCTTGTTGATGGAAATCCTAGCTTGTTGTCCGAATTGATTTTATTTTGTTTGGGTTATGGGTTGTGGCATCACCCTAGTGTTGGTACGGTATTGTCTGTCTTGTGACGGTTGACAGTCACTATTTGAGTTGGTGGTTAGTACTTTTGAAGAAGTATTGTTCGTTTTGTTAAGGTCTCAGAATAAACATAGTTGTTTGGGCCTTGGAGTGCATTGTGTATTAAGCGATGGAAATAGTTCGTTAAAATTGGGTGATCACCAATAAAGTATGGTGTCTTGGTGTTCTAAGGAGCCGCTTTGCCAAAAATTTTGTTATGCTTAAGGGATTAGATCCTATTTTGTTGCTTTGGGTTATCAATGTGGATAGAAGAATCACTTAATGGTTTATACTAGCAAGGGTTTTTATAACCAATTGTTGTGTGAATATAATGGTTTGGTTCATTACCGATGTGACTTGTTGAGGCTCATGTAGTAGTCAAAGAAATTTTGTCGATGCATTGGTAAGTACCAGAGTGAGTTTGTGGGAGACTGTAGGATGCATTACATTACTTTAGTTTAAATTTCAAGGACGAAATTTCTTTAAGGAGGGTAGGTTGTAATGTCCAAAATATTTTCTTTTAAATAGTCACTGCATTAATTAATTGAGTAATATTTGGATTGGAGTGTTGTGCAAAGTTATGTGCGAAAATGATTCAATTTTGTAATAATTTTTTTAAAAGAAAATATAATTTTGAATCTTTGAAATTATGAATTTTTTTATTATTTATTTATTGTTCCCATATGAGTTTAGTAGGTTGGATAAAAATTTCAGAAATTAATTGATGAGTATTTATTTTATAAAAAAAAAATTTGCGAACTGATTGGTGTTCAATTTAATTTATAGCGAAATTTGAAATTGAGTTTTGGGTGTTTAGACCATGATTTGAGATAAATTTATTAGGTCTATTTTGGTATATAATTGGACCATGTTTGGCTTATGGGTGGAACCCATGACTTAGATTTAATTTAAATTGAGTTTGTTTAATGACTCATGTTTAACTATTTGGTTTTTTTTAATTAGGTGATTGGTAGTAATCGTCTTAGGAGTTGTTATTATTTATTATATATGATTATAATAAATATTTAATAGTTAATTTTATGGTGTGTACCATATGGTGAAAAATTATATATTTTTATAGTGTATAAATGGATGTATATTTCGTGGTGAGTAAAATATTATATTTTGTGGTGTACAAAAATGTTATATTTTGTGGTGAGAAAAAAATATATAATTTTATAATTTATATTATAAAATTTTAAGATATTTTATAATGTATTTTATATTAATTTTTGGTGTTGGTTTGTGTGAGGGGCCTTGGGAAGGCAACCTACGTGGGCTGCCCCCGGTCATTCTTTCCTCTCTTTTTTTTTCATTTTATTTGGTGTGTGGAGCAGAGAGCTCCTACTCTCTCCCTCTCTGTCCGTCTCACTCTCTCTCTCTCTCTCTCTCTCTCTCTCTTTTTCTTTCTCCTCCATTGTTGGCTTAAACTTTAAGCTTAGAGTGGGAGTCTTTAAAGTGAGATTTTGCAAAAGTGTTGTAAATGAAAGTCAGAGAGCTCGTCATGATCTTCGCAATGGTGGTCTCGGATCCATGATCGGGTGATGTTTACATTTTCGAATTAGCTTTTCTTCATATTTGAGGTAAGAACTTTCTTTATATTTTTACATTAAAGCTATGTTGGGATTATTTTGAGAAAATATGCCATTTTAAGTGGTATTGCATATATATATATATAATTTTCAGATTTTTTTTTGGGTAATTTTTGAAAGAAAAATTATGTTGAAATGTTAAGAATGTTGGCATTTTGAGATTGATTTTGAGAAAATCATTTTGTGTTGTTCATTTTGTAAAAAAAATTCAAAAATAAAATTTAAAGGTTGTATGATTGTATGTACATCATATTATGATTAGATGATTATTTTGAGAAATATAAAGTTGAAATATTTTTTTTATCTTTGATTTTGGAATTTATTTTGAGAAAATTAAATTGATATTGAGGAATATTCAGTAAATTGTTAAGTTAGGATTATAGATTTGTTTTGGGATTAAAAACTTGAAAAGTGTTACATTCATGAAACTTTATAGAAGGTGATATGTTGATGATTAAGTTGTGTACATTTTTATTTTTATTTATTTATTTTTTTTTTGTGAAAATGAAAAATGTGAAGTGTGGACTTTTGAACTCATAACCTTGAAAATATTACCTCTTGGGCATATTTCATAACTTTTGATGTAAATATCATGTTGGTTAGGTAATTTTAGAAAAAGTTGTGAAGTTGTTATTGGGATGGAATTTGGGAAAAATATTACCTCTTTAAGTAGCTTGGTTTGAAATATGGTTATGTTTGAGGGATGAGGCATGTGAAGTTAGGTTTGGTATTATAAATTTGAATTTTTTTTGAATATAATAAACTTACTAATTTAGTAGATTAAATTAGTTTTGGTTAAAAGGTTTTATCCGTTATGGTTGAAAGTGTGTTATTGAGATTATAACATGACTTTTGATATAGTAGGATGGAAATGGTAATATTTAGTAAGTACGTGATTTGATAAAAAAATTATATTGGTTATCTTGGTTGAGGTGAAACAAAAATTGATTGAAGGTTTTGTGTGAGACAAAATAATTGGAAAATTGATAAATAGTTTTAATATTTGGTGTATGCTAATATGTTGTTTTGAACATCAAACTCATATATGAGATGTTTGAAGTGTAAATTGAGGGTTTGGTTAAATTGGGAGTTGTTTACGTATAATCTTGTTATTTAAGGCATTTTTGTATATAAAATTACACGTGGATATTTGAAAGTAAGAAAACTCCAATTTGTGAAAAATCCTAAATGGCAATGTTTTGGGAGTTGTCGGATTATTGAGAAAAGACTTTGTTTGGTTTTCAAAATTGAGGACTTGATTCAGAAACACTTATGAAACTTTTGGAATATCGAGTATTAGTTACTCCTTTGAAATGTTGAGTTTAACGGAAAGTTATATAAGTCTTGAAAAGTTGTCTTTAAATGTGGGATATGGGTTGTTTCTAAATGTTAGGAATCATGGGAGATTCTAGGTTATGGTTATATGTTGGATTGTATATCCCTGTTGTTATCTTTTAATTAATTTATTAGAGATAACTATTTTGGCTATCAGTTGAAATTTACCATGTTGCATTTAAATGAGGGATTTCTTGGAAGGATGAGAAATGTTAGAACTTTGGAAGTTTGATATATAATATGTTATAGATTTATCTTGAAATGACTAAATTGGTAATGTTGATTAACATGTGGAGACTATATGAATATGGATATTGTTGTATTATCTCTTGGAATTGTATTATGGTATTACATTGATAGAGATGTGGAATTTGATCACAATGGAACATTGTGTGGTGGATTTGAAATTGGAACTATTCTAAAGCATTGTTAAATATTGCATTGTCATTCCATTTCATTGTTATCATGGATTTTGAATCGCAATTGAAATCTATTGTTTTGAGAAAGAAATTGTTTTTGGAAAACAAGATCATTTGGATTTGTTTTGGGTAAATACGTTGGTAAGTCCGGATAAAGGGTGTAGTTTGATGTTGGTTTAAGTTGGCATGAGTGTCCATGGTGAAAGACCGAAAACACGCGTGGAGAAGGTACCACTGCCCTTCCGGTGAGAGACCCGTAAAGTGGGGATTTGGTAGTACTTGATATGCTTACTTGCAGACACCAGCCTAGGGATTACCAGAGTCGCATTTACTACCTTGAAATTTTATTGAAATTGTTGGATTAATGAGTTTTTATATTGGCATTGTGCACCAGATTTTCAAAAGATAAGAAAAATACCTTGAGCATGACATGGCATATGCATTCACCTCATAAGACCGTATAAAAATGTATTTAATGCTTTGTTAGATGTCATTATGAATGGTTTAGTTATTTGATTCAATTGGCAATGTGATAATTGAACGAATTGGAAAATGATGTTCTGTTACTATTGAAGCATGTTTATTTATTTAAGTTAACTAGTTGTAGTTAATTAAATAAAAATTGAATTTAGGGGATTATGTGATAAAATTTTATGGTTTGACATGATATGATTTCATGTATATGTATGAGTACCTTTGTACTCGCATATCTTCTAATGTTTTAATATGAGATTGTTTGGTGAGCTAGTGGTTGCTCACCCCCTGCCTGTACATGTGTACAAAGAATGCTTTTCGGATTTGATGATCAAACAATGGGTTTTACCATTTCATAAGTGTAATGTAGTGATGGATTGTACTACTTCATTTGTTTGTTTAGCTGAGTGCTATTATTTTGTGAAGAGTAGTGTCCTCTATTTTATTGTAAGCCTCAGGGCATTTCTTTTATTTGTATGTAAATGTCCTTATTGTATCACAAGAGGGAACATGCATATTTAATTATTTATCATTTCATCAAATGATGAATTGTCATTTGTAAATGAACTTAATTAATGAATATTGGTAATGTTATCCGAGTAATAAAATTTGGGACGTGACAATATCTCATTTAATCATCCATTTCAATGTTACTAATGGGTAGATAGATAAATATAGTTCAAGCTCATATTAATAACAGGCAAAATAGATAATAACAGTATCATATAGTGGTGAAAGAGCAAGCCCATATATTTGATACCAAATGTCACTGATGTTACTGATACCAATATACAATCTAAGAGATTTAACAATCATAACACAAACATTACTTAGAATACCTATTATTGCTCACAATAATTTAAACTCATTACAATCTCATGGAATTAAAGTAATTCCACAACTAAGGTATGTCCAACACATAACAGTTCATATGCCTAGAAAGTCATGAAATCAATCTATTTAGTACAAATTTAAGCATAAACATGATTCCTCTCCCCCTCCCCCCCCCCCCCAAAAAAAAAAAAATTTTTTTGACATGAGCATATTTCTCTTCATTCATCATCAAAGAATATACCTTACAAATCATATGATGCATAATTAAATCTATGAATAATCAATCACTTCCATATCTTTGTAATGAAAATGTTAGTTCAAAGAATGTGAGAGAATATATGAAATTTATCAAGAGAGTTCAAGAATGTATTAGGAAAGATAACTTTAATTCATGAGTTGAAAACTTTTTGGTTTTCAATTTCATTTCATCAATAAATCATCTCAAAGGGGTTTAACAGATGTGTTTAGCAAAACTATTTCTCCCGTAAGTTGGTGCTTCATTTTTCTATGGTGATTTTATGCAGATATAACAATCATAAAACAATCACATGAGACATACAATATATAAAACATAATCATATCAAGTTAAGTAAGCACGTAATAAATATTGTTTTATTTCATTCTCATTTCTATCATTAATAGATAAATTCAAAAGATGAGAAGATTTCAATAGGTGCCATGATCAATTTAGAATGCTATTTTCGAATTTTTTAAATTGTAGCAAAATATGAGATAAATTTGATTAATAACTTTATGCTCTTTATTTTATTAGGAAGTGATGCATCATTCTCAATTGATCACACAAAATAATCAAGAGGCATTTTTAAAATATACAAGTTGCACCATAAGATTTAAAAAACAATAAGTTTATGCAATCTTTTCATTTCTATTGTGACTAAAAAAATTATTTAATACAAATCATTCATAAAAAATTTAAAAAAAAATACATTTTAAAAGATGTAATCATACCAAGTTATGCATTTGTCAATTAATATGCAATCAAATTTTTAAAATTTTCAAAATGTACCACATTAAACAAATATTAGCTCACATGAAAAATATCAATATACTACGTCATCAAAATCATCTTAATAATAATAATATGACTTAATCAAAATAATTAAAGTTGAAATTAAATCATAATTTACAAACAAAACCCAATATAACAATATTTTTAGTCAACTCATCAAAATAATAATAACTTTGTTTTCTTCTCTTTTTTCTCTACCTTCACGTGGCTCTAATGATTTGTGTCATGGTCAAAATATAATGTATGTATGGCATGGTATGGCATGCTATGACCAGTGGCGGAGCCAGAAAATTGAGTTAGAGGGGGCACTATTAATTATAATTTTTTATTTTTAAAAAAATAATGATGAACATTAAAATAATAATAATTTTATGAGCTAGATTTAAGCATAAAAAATTACATATTCATTATTAATAGGAACAAATTAAAATTCTATAATAGTGTAGAATAGCTCGGTGCGGGGATGGTGATGTAAGTTTGTAATTTTAGTACAAAAATTATGAATCAAAATTCTTAAATTTAGAAAATAAAAACATATAGCACAAATTATTATAAAATCTATTTAATTTTTATTTGATAGAAAATATTAAAGAGATGACATTATTTATAAATGATGTGTTTTGAATGAAAATTATTAAACAGTCTTAGAATGCCATATAACATTGCCTACGTGATGCTCAAAACATGAGAAATCACAAATCACACTAAGCAGTCTGTCAACTGCTTGAAAATAATGAGTTCAGCTATATTCAATTTATAAGATTTTTTGCTATAATATTGCTTTAAACTATTACATAAATAATACCACATAATACTCTCAAAATATCAAATAACTACTTGTTGTGAACAATAGAATAAATTCTTAATAAAAAAATATGTTAAGAAAAAAAATACATTTTATATATGACAACAAAACACAAAAAAAAAAAAAATTCTTAAAATTGAGGGGGGGGCACGTGACCCCCCTCGTCCCTCTTTCCCTCCGCCCCTGGCTATGACAATCATGTATGTATTGGAATAAGATACTCATATATGCAAGAGAGTAAAAATTTTATTATCAAATAAAATATTTCAAATTTAGAAACAAATTTTTACTGACACTAATACCAATTATTTATCTTAGTTACCGAATATTGCATGTTTTTTGTTCATCCGAAAAGATGTAGTGAATATTGTCTTCGGTTATACATTTTAAACATCTACTATCCAATTATCATTTTCTTCTTCTGGATTTCCCTTTGAAGCACCTACAAAACAAATTAAATATTCAATTTTGATACTCAAACCTTTTTGGGTCCGTGAATTTTAGTTTCAAAGTTGCTTGATTTTGAAAACTCTAACTTTTTTATTTTAGCAAAAAAAATTCTTTTAATAGAACATGAAGGTGAAATATGGCATTTTTTACCAAAAAAATGACATGTGAGATGAGAGTATCTAGAAGATGCATGAACAAAACTATGTTTGAAAGTTTTTCCTTTTGAAAAAGGTTTATACCCAATTTCGGCTCTATCAAATGTACGATTTTAACTTTTAAGAATTTTATTTAAAGTGTCTCTTTCTTGATTAAATTTTGAAACAATATTTTTTAAATCTTCTATATTTTCGTTCAAAACAACATTATCATTTTAAATTTTCAAATTATTTGAGACATTTTGTTTTAAAAATAATTCATCTACTTGCTTTTTAAAAATTTCATTGTCATTTTTAGAATCCTTATTTTCAATTTTCAAATCAATTGAAGATTTTTTTTTTTTTATTTACATTTCATTTTTCAAATCCTCATTTTCAAGTTTCAAATCATTTAGTTCCTTTTTCGAAATAGGAGATTCTCTCAATTTTAAAATATCATTTTCTTCTTTTATTTTTAAAAAAATCTTCTTGTAACATTTCAATTTTATTAGATAAAGATTCTTTTTTTTTTTTTTTTGTGTTAAACTTGAAAGCAATTTTTTAAGAGCAATATTTTTAATAAAGTTTTTGAAATTCATCATGCAATTCTTCGAATACTGATTGTAATTCATCAAAAGAGTAAGACTCATTGTTTATGTCCTCATCATCTCCAAATGCCATTAGGCATAGGTTGGATGTTTCATTGTTGTTACTTTCTGCATTGGAGCAACATTCATCATCTCCACATGCGAATTTTACTTCTTCTATGATTCCATTTACTTGAGTCGTGCCTTCGTTTGTGACTTCTAATTTTTCCCAAATCTCTTTTATTGTGTCACAAGCACAAATTCTATCATATTCATTAGGATCAAGTGTACAATACAAAATATGTTTTGCTTTAGCATTTGCTTGAATGCTTCTAATATCATCCCCATCTCATTCCTCTTCTATTTTAGGAATTTTCTTTGTATCTATGATTTTGGAAGGAATAATTGGACGATATTTAATAATCTTACATACCGTGTAGTCTGTCCCTTGAATATATATCATCATTCTATTTTTCCAATAAATATAATTATCACTAGTAAAATATGGAGGGTTGGAAGGTGAGTAGCCATCAATAATTTGTGTTCCTATAGTGGTTGCCATTGATCAACTCTAAGACTATTAAATCAAAAAATAAATAAGAGCCCTTACTCTGATACCAATTGTTATCCCAGGTAGACAACCCAAGAGGGAGTGAATTGGGTTATTAAAAATAATTTGACAATATTAATTATAATAATCAAAATATTTGAATTTCAACAAATAAAATAACCAAGCAATAATAATCAATATAAAAGTAAAGGAGATAGGAAGAGAAAATCAAACACGGGGATTTATAGTGGGTCAGCACGCCGGGCCTACGTCCATTTCTCAAGGATCCTCCTTGAGAATTTCTTCACTATCAAACGAATCAATACACCACCAAAACTTCACCAAGCTTGTGAATTTTACACAGGTCTAACTCTTATCTGTTGAGCCTCACTCAACAATAAATGCCTCACCCTTACAAAATTCTCTCACAAAATAATCAATAAAGATAAGAGGTACTTTAACCCTCTTTTATAATAATTCTCTCTCAAAGAGTAGATATGAAAGTATAAGAACAATTGACATCACTTAGAGAATATTAGATCTGAAAGTGAAAGAGCAAATCAAAATAGAGCTTGAATACACAAAATTTTTCTCTCAAAAATCATGATTTTTCTCCGAACAAAATATATCCGTTGGGAGGCAAACACTCCTTCGAATCACGAGGCAATTGAGCGCAAGACACTCCTCTATTTGACTTTGTGTCATGTGGGCACACGAAGAAGACACATGCCAACTTGAAATTAATGTGTCGCTTTCGATAAATAGTAATAGTAAAATTTTCAAAACATTACTCATAAAATCAATGAGTGTACAGTAAAATGTCTATTAAAATAATTGTATGCATACTAAAATCTTTTTAAATAACATTTATAATAGATTTGAAAATATATATCTCTTTTATAATTTTTGTAGTTATTGTAGATATTTCAAATACACTCTAATAAAAATAGCATACCACTCCACGTGGGTATATCAAATTTGTTAAAAGAAGACAACTCACCATATCAAATTTGTCAAGAAATGAATAATGATCAAACGGATTTTTCAAAACGTGAATACTGAATAGTGACAAACGGATTTTATGCACAGTAACTTTCACGAATTTCAAACATGCACAGTAAATTGTATTTAAATAATATTTATAATAAATACATTCTACAACATATATTTTAATAGATAATATTGTATCAAAGAATGTAAAATATGTATATTAAAAATTCACAATTTATTCCATAATACTTTAGACGTCATAAAAATCAAACCACATGATTAACAAAACATTTACACAAAGAATAAAAAGAAGCTCTCGGCTCCAAGGTCCTCCCAAGCTACTTCCTTGGTGGGGGTATATCATCAATAACTAAAAGCTATTTTCCACATAGGATGAGCTAAAACCTAATAGAGAATACTTGAACACACAGTATGATGCTTAACAAAGTCATATAGTGAATGCATATGCATATCATTTATCAAAATATTACATTTTCCCTTTCAAAATAATGCAATGTCATAAGGGGTGTTTGATAATATAATTCAACACTTAAAACTAAATTGATTAAGGGATAATCAATTAAGTCTGTTTGATAACCATAATTGATATCACTCAAAAATTTAAGTGTCTCTTAAAATGTAGGCTAAAATTTAAGAAAATTTGAGACATATAAAATTTAATTAATTCTAATAAATACTAAGCATAAGTATCAATATATACTATTATAAACTCTCCACCACCGCTACCACAACCATCATGTCACCGCCATTATTACCACCACTACAACCACCACCACCATCATGCCATCGCCACTAATACCACCACCACCACTATCGCTACCACCACCACCATGCCATCGCTATCACTACCGCCACCGCCGCCGCCACTGCCACTGCTGCCATCATCTTTATTTCCATAAACACTACCATTATTTGCCACCACTCACCACCACCACCATGCCACTACCACCACCATTGCCACCACCACCACCACTACCACCACCACCACTATGCCACTGACACCACTGCCACCACTACCGCCACTACCATTACAATATAAAAATCAATATATATAATTTAAAAACAATAAATTTCAAATTTAATTTTATACATATCAAACAACTTATTTTTAATTAAGACTTAAATTTTTATCAAATAGCTTTTCAACTTAAAAAAATTCAGTATTCAATTCTCAATACTTAATTTTCAGTTTTCAATTTTCAACTTTCAACTTTATCAAACAGCACCATAGTTATAAAGCAATACTTTTTAAATCAGAAAATAGGGCAGTGGATACAAAACAGTAGGAATCTCTAGGTACATGTCTACCAGTAGGCTATACAAGCACTACCAAAACCATTTATCGATACTAACCAGAAGAATCAACACCTAACCGTGCAAGTTTTTGGACTTTCACCAAGAACATACAGGCCAACATAATAAAAACACAACCACACCCATTAACTAGATTCACCAAGGTATTCGCCTCTTTTTCTTAAAAACAATACATTTTCAATATAGGGATACGTAACAATGTTCAATGCAATATGTATGAATAAAAGGTTTTCATTTAACCTATTCCTCGTGCAATTTATACAACAATCAAGCTATCCTCCATTGATAGCCCAAAATAGATATCTTTATACAAAAGATAAATTTCCAACAACAAGCACAATCTCATAATTTCAATGTAAGAGTAATATTGCATATCCAGCTCCATTCTCCTCATCAAAGATACATTCATTTTATTATTTTAAAAACTTAACATCCTTTCTCTTTTTCCTTAGGTTAAACCAATTATTTCCAATAAAATATCTATTCCTTTTCCAAAACACATTTAAAGGAGAGTTTTTAATATTTCAACAACATTTAACATAGTACTCCTCTCCATCACACTTCCCATGAACCCATTTAAAAACCCCTCTTTTAGATTTTCAAAACCCAAACCCTAAATCAATCCCACAACTTCCAAATCTCTACACCTTTCAAAGAATACATAACAAGGCTAAGAATCATACAAGGATAAAAGAATAAAAGAAGAGGAGAACAAGACCCAACTTTAGACGGAATCAAAAAATGAAAGCTTTGCCAATTAAAACGTTCACCTTTATGAGCTCTACACTTTTCTCCAACACACTAGGGCGACGAGATCAACAGATTTGAGTGTATTTGAGTACTTAGGCAAGCACTAGAGAGAGTATGAGAAGATATTAGGGTTGGAGATGTTTTAGAGAGAGAAAGAGAAAGTAAAAAGTGATAGAAAATTACTTTCTCCGATCTGATATACGTACAAACTGCTTGAGCGACCAAAACACTGCTCGAGCGTAAGGCACAAAAATGAAAGACTACTCGAGCGACCAAAACATGACTCAAGCGCATAATGACCCTCCTTCCAGAAGTTTTGCAGACTACAGAACACTGCTCCAGCGAAGAAAGGACCGTTCGAGTGAAGATCACCCTACTCCCAGTAGTTTTGCAGACATGCAAAAGTATTGAGAGAACCGAAAGACCGCTCAAGCGACCAAACCATCGCTTGAGTGAATAAGAAAAGAAACAAATAGCAATTCTTTTAAAAAACACTAACTCCCAACTTGTTCAAGACACAACCAACAACTCCAAACAACCAATCCAAATAACAACAAGATAAGAAGGGGTATAGACAATGGTAAAAAGTATCGAATCTTGGATCTAAAAACATGAAAGGGTCGGGTCTAACCTAAGCCGTTATAAAATTTCCCAAAGAGATTTCACCCTCCCAACCACAAGAATTGGACTAAAATTATTCGGTATGTCCCATTTTTTACTACTTTGCAGATCTTACCCCGGATGCCTAAAATGGTTACATACTGCGTAGCGCCAACCGAGGACCTGAAAAGAGATGTTAAAAATATATAACCTCCTCCAACCTTATGCGTCATAAGTATCTAGGGTCGAATATAACCAATCCATTTAAGAGTTCCGAAACAACCACTTGCGCAAGACTTAACCTTCAATTAGGGAATACGTCCTATCAATCCATTATCATTTCATCATTATTTAAGTAATCAAAAACCCAATACCACCCCCATTTAGTTTCTGCTTGAGTTAGATGTTTTAAGTTAAGGTTAGAACAAGCTATTGAGATAATAATTTCTATACAAATATGAGTATCATCAAAGCATCATGGTAAATAAATATAGACACAACAATGTAAATATCATACTAAGGCCCAAACAAGTGATAAAAAGCACATTCATGAAATTAAAAGTATGAAATCAACAACAATCGTAAATTTTCATATTAGATACACTTTAAAGACCATAATCTAGGAGATATTTCTAGATTTTTCCAAAATTCAACCTTTTATGATTTGTAGAAAATTTTATCTAGTTTCTAGACCATCTTTTGGAAATAGGATAGCTTTTTTTAGTTATTAAAGAAATACTCCAGTACTATCCAGATTTGTGGACTGTTACGAAAATCAGATTTTCTCTTAAATACTCACTCTTTTTTAATAAAACCATTTTTACGTTAAGGCTAAAAATTTAAGAAAAGTTTTGATACAAAAATCAGGTCAAGAGGATTTTTCTGCATTTGTCTACAATTTTTAAAAGTGGACTGGAAATACCAATTTTTTTTGCACAAAACTTGAAATAAGTAGAGTAATAGAAAATAAGGGCAACCATGAGATTTTCTACTTCTCTTATGGTGAAAACATGTTAAATAATTCAGATTTTTAGAATGAAGGTTTTCTTTCTAGAAATAATATGAGAAATGGGTAGAAAAAAGATAGTTTTGCTTCCATTAAGTGAAAATACAAGTAAGGAAGGAAATAAGACTCTACTTATTTTATTCAAACACAAGAACACTATGAATACACATCTGAAAATGATAAATTAAACCTCTAAGATCATGTATTTGAATGATAAAATAAAAGAGAGGGTTGTATTGTGGCTTACTTATATACTTCTGGAAATATTGGTTGTGAAAGACTTCCTTCATTTTGTTGCCTCCACCACCACCAAAACTCTCTCTCTTCCTTTCCTCCCTCTCTATGCTATGGGTGTATGTGTGGTGTATGAATTTGTTTGATGCTCAAAAGCTTAGAGAGGAGTGATGTATTTATAGAAAAATTTTGTGCGAAAAGTCCAAAAGTGGACTGAAAATACCAATCTTTCTTGCACAAAACTTGAAATAAGTAGAGTAATAGAAAATGAGGGCAACCATGAGATTTTTCTACTTCTCTTATGATGAAAACATGCTAAATAATTAAGATTTTTAGAATGAAGGTTTGCTTTTTGGAAATAATATGAGAAGTGGGTAGAAAAAAGATAGTTTTGCTTCCATTAAGTGAAAATACAAGAAAGGAAGGAAATAAGACTCTACTTATTTTATTCAAACACAAAAACACTATGAATACACATCTGAAAATGATACATTAAACCTCTAAGATCATGTATTTGAATGATAAAATAAAAGAGAGGATTGTATTGTGGCTTACTCATATACTTCTTGAAATATTGGTTGTGCAAGGCTTCCTTTATTTTTCTGCCTCCACCACCACCAAAGCTCTCTCTCTTCCTCTCCTCCCTCTCTATGCTATGGGTGTGTGTGTGGTGTATGAATTTGTTTGATGCTCAAAAGTTTAGAGAGGAGTGATGTATTTATAGAAAAATTTTGTGTGAATAGTCCAAAAGTGGACTGGAAATACCAATCTTTCTTACACAAAACTTGAAATAAGTAGAGTAATTGAAAATGAGGGCAACCATGAGATTTTCTACTTCTCTTATGATGAAAACATGCTAAATAATTAAGATTTTTAGAATGAAGGTTTGCTTTTTGGAAATAATATGAGAAGTGGGTAGAAAAAAGATAGTTTTGCTTCCATTAAGTGAAAATACAAGGAAGGAAATAAGACCCTACTTATTTTATTCAAACACAAGAACACTATGAATACACATCTGAAAATGATATATTAAACCTCTAAGATCATGTATTTGAATGATAAAATAAAAGGGAGGGTTATATTGTGGCTTACTTATATACTTCTTGAAATATTGGTTGTGTAAGGCTTCCTTTATTTTTCTTCCTCCACCACCACAAAACCTCTCTCTCTTCCTCTCCTCCCTCTCTATGCTATGGGTGTGTGTGTGGTGTATGAGTTTGTTTGATGCTCAAAATTTTAGAGAGGAGTGATGTATTTATAGAAAAATTTTGTGTGAAAAGTCCAAAATGCCCATTGGTTAGGATTGAATAGAATGAACTTGTATTTAGTTAAAATATAATGGAATAAGGGGTGATTAGAAGGGTTAACTATGATTTAGTTAGGCTTAAACCTAACTTAGGAAACAATTTTCTTTTATTTTGTGTGCAAATTGATATATATATATATATTGTGTACAAAATGATTTGATGAGAAAATGTACATATATATATATGCACAAAGGTACTAGATTTGGGATCAAAGTGTAATTCTAATAAAGTGTGAGGACTACGGCTTAATTTATGAATTAAAATACTTATTTTAAGTGTAGAATTAGTGATAAGGAAATTAATTTGATCAAATTATCTCGCTTTGAATTAAAAGACGTGTACCCGAATGAAAATGATAAAAATTGAAAAATAGGATTTTAGGTGATCAACCTATGATTAGGGACTTAATTAATTAATGTTAAAGTATTATAAATTATCTCTAAGCTACTAGGGTCAATTAGGGTTTATACGAGGTCATCCGTACGTTTCGGTTCTAAGGTTAAATTCATGAAGAAACGAAGAACCAAGAGCTTTTATTATAATAATTCAAAAGTAAAGGCCTTATTAGGATTTACAAAAGTTAGGAGTCTCTCACTCATGGTGCTCTAAGGTGTTGTGATTGGTGGAGAAGGTAGGACCTATGATTTTGTATCGAGTGATTGAAGAACATGAGAATGTAAAAGAATATGAACACGCAGCGCTCTAGTAGCATTGAATAGTATTTTGGTAATGTAGCCTTTTTCCTTTGGCCCCTTTTACCAAATCTACTGATAAGAATCATTTTTCAAAATAAAATTAAGGGAGGAAAAATAATTTTTCTATTGTCATGACCCCATTCCGTCCCTAGTAGAATGATGCCGTGATGGCCAGTAATCCGAGAGATTCACACAAACAGAGTATACATATAGGGCATATATGTGCGGAAGCAATAAATTCAAATCTAATTAGTTCGTAAGAGCTGTGCACAGATTAAATGAAATGACATACATATTAACATGGTTTTATAACTTGGATACAAAATAAAATGAAGTACATATTACATCTTGATCAAAAGGCTTCTCAAGCACAAACATACAAACAATTGATTTACAAAACTAAAAAGCATGATCTTCAAGATGATACAAAAACATGAATCAAAACATCTTCCACATAAAGCTTAGGTGACATCGCCTTCTTGATCATCACCTATATATATATAAGGGAGAGGGGTGAGCTGAAAACTCAATGAATGATATAAGTAATAAAGGTTTGGATGAATGATATCCGAGATTTTGCCAAAACCATACATATCATAACTTGTAACAAAACAAGAGATAAACCAAGTCCATCAACCAAAGTCTTTTAAAGCTTCTTGGGATGCTTACTAACATCTACATAATACAAAGGATGACATTCTTGACAAAACAAAGGAATAATCGACCCGGAATTGATTAGACAAGCCCACCCGCCGAAGCCGTTGGTGGCAAAGGAGATATCTCAAACAACGGTACTAGTTACATTATAGTCCCCTAGCACTAAGGACTTTCCAAGAATGTCATCAAAACAAACATAATATTTGATACAAAAGCTAAGGGATAATCATTCATGATTGATCAAACACTTTTTCAAAACAAAGCAAAGCTTTTATCCAAAACATTATAACATAGCTTTATTAAAAATACCACTCACTATAGCTCTTCAGATGTAGCGATTAAGGCAAGGATCCAAGACCTACAATCACATAGCAAAGTCCATTGAATGCACTTCAAGAAGGCAAAGAGATATGCTCAAAGATGGATATGAAATGCACTCTTAAAACAAGCTTCAAATGAATAAGATAGATCCTGACATTTCTTTCCAAAGCCAAGTTAAGACAAAACAAAACATGTTCTTGGAGTTAAATCAATGTTTTTCTTCTTGGAAAAGCATGTTGGGTACAAACCAGGTCTCAGAATGGATGCATAGAGATGAGCTAGCCTGAAATGGCCTAGTTGGGTGAATTCAGGAGGTCTTGGCCGAGGTGTGGTTTCCTTGGCCTAGGCCGCCTACTGAGATGTTACAAGGTGCCGGTAAAGGTGTACTATGGTCGGCCAAGGGGTGCAGTGGTCGGCCTAGGCGTGCATGCAAAATTGACTAAGGTCCAAGTGATCATGCAAGGTAGGCCGATGTGAGATACAATGCTTGGCTTAGATGTGAGGTCTGGATAAGAGTGGGTCTCGGTGACCACACTTTGTGTTAGGTTTTATTCTTGGCAATCCCATTTGACAAGGTTTTCTATAAGAGATTGGTTTTCTTCCAAAACTAGGATTACTTTGGAGTTCTATAAGTAATTGGTTTTCTTCCAAAACTAGGATTACTTTGGTTTTCTATAAGTAGTTGGTTTTCTCCCAAAACTAAATTAATTCCTCCAGATCTTCTTTTTGGTTCTTAAGGTTTATAACTGGGGATATTTTGTTAGTTTTCTTTGATGTTTTATTGAGTATTCAACTCATGGTTTAAAGAGAGTACATCAAAGGTTTTGTTTGTTATACACAAGAGAGAGAGAGTTGTTCTTCAGTGGATTCTGGAGTGGCTCATCGTAAAGACAATTCCGAGGTGAAGACGGGGTTAGAAGAGGCACATAGAGGTTGGTTCAATTAGGCGTGGATTCGCTAGGTAATTGAGAGTATACCTGTGTAATTCCTTTAAATCTTCTTAGTGGATTGTTTTGTGGCTGTTGCCCGTGGTTTTTTAATCACAGTTAGAGGTGTCCAATTGTGGTTTTTCCACGTTAAAATCGTTGTGTTGATTTGTCTTGATTGTTTGATTGGGATTGTTATATACTGCTTAAAATTGTTACATAATCACAAATCAATATCTAGGGGATTTCTAGATTTTTCAATTGGTATCAGAACAGGTCGTTCTATTTTTTTTTCCAAAAAAATTCTTTTAGAACGAGATCTTGTTTGATTTGTGATTATGGATTCAATTCGTGAGGGAAATTCTATGGTTCGACCGCCCCTACTTGACGAATCCTCGGGAAGTGAAGATGAAGAACTTCAGCAAGCATATCAAAAGTTGTATAAGGAGTCTCTTAACTTATTCAAATTGAATGACAAACTCACAAAGAAACTCAAAACATGTGAAAGTGAGAATGTCAAGTTAAAAAGAGAGATTTCCGAGGCTAGGAATGATGCCCTTAAGATTTCTAATGATCGACAAGCTCTTTGTGCAAAACTCTTGACTTGTGAGACAGAGAGGAATGAGCTACAGCAAATTTATGCAACATATGAAGAAAAGATTGAAACTCTCAAGATGTCTCAAGTTGCTTTGAAAGAACTAATGATCAAGAAAGAGGAAGAACTCAAGTGTGCTATGGCTACCATTGGTCTTTGGAACAGAGGATCAAAGACTTTGGACAATATCATTGGGTCTCAACAAATTTGTTCTGACAAGAGTGGCATTGGCTTTGGTGGTAAGAAAGAGCAAAAACAGAAGGCTTCCACATCTTGTGATACAAGAACTCAAGGAAAGAGAGAACAAAAAATTCAACATGAGGATAGACTTCTCAAACTTCCTAGAGTTGGTAAGGCCAAAGAAAAGAAGGTACACTTTGTTTTTATTTGTCATCATTGTGGTATGCATGGTCATATTCGCCCTTATTGTTATGAATTGCATGGGAGAATGTCTCATAGAAATGGAAGAAATTCTAATATCTCAAGGGGTAGGAGACACTTCATTGGTCATAAGGAGGTTAAGGGTCATAATAAACCTTGCTGTTTTGATTTGCTTGAGACCAAACATAAACAGAGGTTGTGTTTACCTAGACCTAGGAATAGGAAGTTGAAAACCATGTCAAGACGGGTTCTCATGAAAGGAGAAGGGAACCATAACGTCAAGACACCATCCAAAAACTGCAATTCTCACAACTTTGTTTATACTAAAGCGGTTTGGGTGAAAAAACTTGACTTGTGTTAATTTGTTTATTTGTTTTAGTTTTTGGGTTTCTGTGTGTTTTTTTTAATGAGAAAAAAATGTGTGCTTTTTCGTTTTCTAACATGTTTTGTTTTCTAAAAAAATAAAAAATAAAAAAATGTGTGCATGTTCGTTTTTTGTCTTGCTTTGGTTATGAAAAAAAAAATCCAAAAATATTTTCTTAGTATGGTTTTGCAAACTTGAATTTTTTTTTGAGATGTCCTTGGTGCATATTGGAATTGATAAGAATATCCATTACATGTTAATATGTGTGTGCTTTCTGTGGTCATTACTCATTTTGGAGTGTGTGTTTTTTGATTAGTATGTCTCATTCTGTACACACTCTTGGATTAGCAAATATCGGAGTCTTCCACCTTAGTGATTATTTTTTATGGACTTCTGGCATTGTATCTTTTGCTTTTCTAGAGGAATTGACCTATACTAGCATATCATGGGTGATGTTGAGTCTCTTAACCACCTTCCATCTTTTTGCATCTCCACGGCTTTCCCCTCTATTTTTTGTAGTCCAGCCATGAGGAAAAGGCTACCTCAGAGTCACCAACCGGGCCATCCTTAATATATCCATGCTTCTCTGGTTCGGTTTCCATACTCTTGAGCGTGTCAACCGCCAATGAGTGTGAAAAAGAAAGAAAAAAATGTGCAAAAGAAAGAAAAAAAAAAAAAAAGATGTGCAAAAGAAAGAAAAGAAAAAGATGTGAAAAAAAAGGAAAAAATAAATGATTCATTGATTGAGGGGGAGCCTCCGCCTTTACTCACCAAATACCCCTTGATTCCTAGTGGTTTGACTTTCCGTAGTTATGCTTAGATTCTCTTGTTGGAGATCCAGCTTTCATATCACTACTAGGCTTTGAATCTTGTGTTTGTCGAACTCCAAGAGTCACACACACACTTTTATCATGGGATCTATGCTTTTCACATAATGCATCACTTTCTTTTATGAGGAATCTTCTAGAGACTGTGCACATTGTGTTTTCAAGTAATTGTGCTTCTTGGATAGTCTTGTGTGTTTTAAGGTCCAAATCTGAAATTTCTTGTCTGCTCCACCATATTATTTTTTGTTTTTTTCTTCTTGTTCACTGTTTTCAGTGTGTGTGGTTGTTTTTAGTGAGGGGGAGTTTGGTTTATTGTTACAAAAGTTTGTTCGCATGATCACTTTGATTTGTTTGGTAAGGAAGATTGGCTTTAGTTGTTTTGCATGTTGCTTTGCATTCTTGCATGCTCCTGATATTTACATCATCATATCATTGCTTGTGTGGTTTATGATCATGCTTTAGTTGATTGAGCTTCCTTTGTCAATTCGTGACAAAAAGGTGTTGTTCATGTTTTCATGCTACATGTTCTTAATATCTCCAAGTCGCATCTATTCATGTTTTCCATCTCATGCTTCAAGATAATCTTGTCATATGTTTATTATTTTTTTCATATACTCTTGTGGCACTAATAGTTGTTTTGGAGATTGAGGCACTAATAACTGTTTTGCAGATCATGACCTTGAGATAGAAGTTGGCTTTTGTTGACTGTTATGGGTTGGGGTGATTAGGATTTTATTTATTAGGTGTGTTTTGTTACGGCATTGCCAAAGGGGGAGATTGTTAGGTTTTATTTTTGGCAATCCCGTTTGACAAGGTTTTCTATAAGAGATTGGTTTTCTTCCAAAACTAGGATTACTTTGGAGTTCTATAAGTAATTGGTTTTCTTCCAAAACTAGGATTACTTTGGTTTTCTATAAGTAGTTGGTTTTCTCCCAAAACTAAATTAATTCCTCCAGATCTTCTTTTTGGTTCTTAAGGTTTATATCTGAGGATATTTTGTTAGTTTTCTTTGATGTTTTATTGAGTATTCAACTCATGGTTTAAAGAGAGTACATCAAAGGTTTTGTTTGTTATACACAAAAGAGAGAGAGTTGTTCTTCGGTGGATTCTGAAGAATTTGAGCCTAAAGCTTCGGTGGATTCTGGAGTGGCTCATCGTGAAGACAATTCCGAGGTGAAGACGGGGTTGGAAGAGGCACATAGAGGTTGGTTCAATTAGGCGTGGATTCGCTAGGTAATTGAGAGTATACCTGTGTAATTCCTTTAAATCTTCTTAGTGGATTGTTTTGTGGCTGTTGCCCATGGTTTTTTAATCACAGTTGGAGGTGTCCAATTGTGATTTTTCCACGTTAAAATCGTTGTGTTGATTTGTCTTGATTGTTTGATTGGGATTGTTATATACTGCTTAAAATTGTTACATAATCACAAATCAATATCTAGGGGATTTCTAGATTTTTCACTTTGGAAAATAATGAAGTCCGAAAATCTAGGTTTTCTCTTGAAAAACATGAAGAACATGAAGATGATGAATGCTAAAATCATAACTTTTTATTCAAAATCTGAGATTTCATGATATGAATTAAAAAACATGGACCTGAGTACCTATACTTGAAGATTTCAAGAAAATAAACACAAAAACATGGAACTTGAAAAAACTTTTTTGGATCAAAACATGGTTTTCTTTCAAACATTATTTTCTCTCTCTAAAACAAAACTTTAAATCAATGCATGACTCATGAATCATACTAGATTGTGCAATGTGATCAGATTAACATAAAGAACAACAAGAGTAGATCAAGAATCTAACCTCAAAACACAAATCCAACGGTTCAAGGTATGAAAATCAAGCTTGGAAATCTAGTTCTCGCTCTAAGAACTCCTTCTTCTTCTTCCTAGAGCTTCTCTCTCGACAAGGCAAAAATATGGCAAATGATATGGGTTCTCCACTGCTAACTAACTTAAACCACTACTGGAACACGTGGCATCATCTCATCAAATCTCCTCAAAAAGGTGCCAGAATGAAAAGACAAGAGTAGGTTAAAGTGTGTACAACAAGTAAGCTGGCATGGCACTCTGACAGGACAATGATCTTGGATCAAAATGAAGCTTCGAACAGGTAAGGTTTCCCTGATCTCGGTTAGGAAGAATAATACTTGGCCTAGGTGTGCCACACCTTGGCCTAGATATGCCACACCTTAGCCTAGGTTGTACCAGTCCAAGAACAAGATTGCTAGGTTCAAGGATCAAAGATGTTGGATGCCTAGATGATACACATCTCGGCCTAGGTGATAAACACATCGGCCTAGATGATGCACATCTCAGCCAAGATGCCAGGGTAAAGGTGGAGGTCAAACAAGATGGTTCCAAGATGATCCTAGGTGTTAACGCTCAAAGGCCTAGGTGTAAGGATTTCAAAGGTGTGACCTAGGCGTGAGACAATAAAGATAGATAGCTTAGGTTCAACACACAAAGCAAGGAACAAAGCATGCATATAACACTTAGGCAAAAACATAATAGCACAAAACCATACAGGAACTTTTACTTAGGCAAAATGAATCAAAGTCTACAGATGCAAGCTTAACAAGATGAAATCATGTAAATTTATATGAGCATGACTAAGACAAGAATGAGGGTTGTTATATCTACTATTAGGATTAATTAAGGAGTAATTGCAAATCCATGAAAAGAAGATGTAAGTATTTATAAAAATTAATGATATTTGTAAGTTTGATTGTCATAAATATCATAATTTAATTCTAAAAAAAAAAAAAGGTTATAGCCAAACACAACTTAAGGTATAACCAAAGAATTCTTTGATCATAATCAGTGGTGGAACCAAAAAAAATAGTTCAAAAGGGGTATGTGTCAATTAAAATTTTGATTTTTTTTCCCTCATAATCAATAATAACAGATAATAATTTTTAAATTAATATTAAGCAAAAAATCTTAAATATTTAATATAAAAGTTTTTAAATTTTTACTTTTACAATTGACCTTGTGAAAAGTCAAAATTGGAAATATATAGTATTACTTATAACTAGTGTATTATAGGCAATGCAAAGTGCCTTGTATGTCTTATGATAAATTATATAATAATACATAAATAATTGTGATACCACATCATCATCGATATATGATATTACTAACTAATAGTAAAATAACGTATGGAAGGTCAATCTCACTTGTCAAATATAATTAACAATTCAATAATTTCTAATTTTCGTAATGAGGTTAACTATATTTACATATAAGTGATGATTTAATATCACTGTTGCACTGAATTTTTTTTTTTAAATAAAATTTTCATACATAATAATGTGGCTTGTAATAGTTTCTTCATTTTCAATCAAAACAACCATTGTTATTTTCGTAATTGAAAAATTGTCATTAAGAAACCATTCTAAATGTTATTTCTATATAAATTTTTTATTTGCTATTTATTTTCCTTAAAAATTGCAAAAAAATGAGAGGGGTACGTGCCTCCCTTGGTCCCTTCATAGCTATGTCACTGATTATAATCATAAGTAATATCACAACAGATTATAATCAAATATCATAAAAATTATAACTAAAAGTGTATATGATACCCATAAAATAAAATATAAGATGGAAGCGGTGCTGTGTTCTAGTGCAAGCAGAACCATAGTTTTCATTTGCGCCTCTATATTTTTATAATTATATTTATTTATTTCCTAATTTACAATTCCGCATTAACTAATGGATAATGGATATAGACAAATAATTGAAATTGGTACAATTAAAAAGTTAAGGATTTATTTATTTATTAATTTTTTTTTTTTTGATAATTAAATAGAGAGTAATTATAAATATGAGAAATATTTTATATCATCAAATAGATTATTAGTCCACAATAACTAAAAAATTAACATAACCTAACAAATCAATAAACTAAACTCAAATCCAACAACCACTATTAATTACATATAACCCCCATAATGGAGAAGAAATGAACTACCACAAAGAGTATCAATTTTTTTTATAAGAGTTAAACGTGCAATCCCACACCACAATTGATATTTCACAACCATTAGACCAAATGCACTAGTTAAAGAATTTAGTAAAAATTAAAAATCTACTTTAATTTATTATCAGAGTCAAATCTAGTTTCTTTTTTTTTTTCTTTTTTTGTATATTCTTTTTTTGAGTATTTGATTTGTGGTTACCAAGTATGAAAAAAAGGGTGGGTGAGGGAGCCCAGCTAGGCTGTCCATGCCTAAGTTTAGCTCTATTGGGCTTTTAAGTTTGTGGGCTTTTGGCTATTGGTATGTGTTTTGTGAGGGGCATTCTATTTGAACCTCAAAAATATCTCAGTATACACAATTTAAATTTATAAATTTTAATTCATATTATACCCTTATATAAATTTACTAATAAAGACAACACATATTAAATCCTAAAATAATTTTTTTTTTCTTCATGGTACACCCTAATCAATTATTCCTATTCAAATCTCTGCATCTTCTTCTCCAAGAGATCAAAGTTATTTTCTCTTCTTCTTCTTCTTCTTCAGTCTAAAATTTCATTCCAATCCACCCTGCTAAAACTCACCATTATCATCAACATCATTGTTTTTTATTATTTTGAAACCCTAAACCCTAGAAGAAAGTTTGAACAAAATCAAATAATAAATGAGAGTGATAATCAAAATAATGTGTAGCTTCTCCAAATTTGAAACAATTTATGTATTCAATTGAATATGAAACAATTTAAAGTTGAGCCATACAACCTCAATATCTTTTTAAACTGTTTTTCAAAATTAATTTAGCTATTCTCAATTCAAACTCAGCTTCAAGCTTTGATGTAGAAGTTTTGATAGAATTAAAATAAAAAAAAAAATTCTATCGCAAGTGATTAATAACAATCCCCATATGTTGCCCACTAAGTTCTGTTTGGATTTTTTTTATTTGTTTTCACTTTTCTAATTTTACAAATCCAAAATCCAAACAATTGAATAAGGAACAATTTACAAAATGTTTTTCAATGCTAAAACCCAGATGATCACCATAGGGGCCCTAATAATCTATATTCACTTTTTTTTAAAAAAAAAAACTAATAATAAAAAGAAACAAATAATTAATTAATTAAAATAAAAAGATTGCCTAGTTGGATTGTCTTTACAAACAGTAATCCCTAGATTGATCACATTATCGTCTCTCCATTGAAGATATGCTTTGATGGCCAGTTTGACATTTTTTTTTTTAATTTGTTTGTTAATCAGTTTTTGGGTGTAAATAGAATTCCCGTTTTGTGAAGCCTATTCCATTCCGACCAAAATTGGTTGTTCCACCAACGAAACGGGACAAAGGAAAAACTGTTTCGTTTCGCTTCTGTTTTTCTGTGATCCATTATACTATATTAACTGTGACACACACGATGTGTGTATAATTTAAATAAATAATATTATAATATCTATCGTTTAAGTCATAAAAAATTTATTTTTTTAAACTCAAGGTTAATATTTTGAGTCTCGTACATATTTTTCTCTTTTAATTTGATTTATTTTGTTTGTGTTTATGGGTGCAAAAAATATTCGTTTGAATGAGAAATTTAATTTAAACATGTGAAATGTTTGTCAAAAAGGAAGTAGTCCACTTTTTTGGACGACAAGTGCCCGCACGTTTTTCTTTTAGTTTGATTTATTTCTTTTTTAATTTTATTTAGTTTTACTAACAAGTGTTTTGGAGCTACAAGAAAAAGAGAGAATAAATGTAGAACTCAATATACTTTTTATTAATTTTATGACACTTTTCACTCCTTTTTAAACACTTTTTCACCATTTTTAAAATACTGTTTTGCACTAATGCCAGCAGTAATTAAACAATATGTAGGAAATACTTGTTAACCTTTGCTTGTCATGTGTTTATGTGTGTAAGAAATAATTGTTTGAGTGAAAATTTAAATATGTGAAATGTTTGTCAAAAGGGAAGTAGTCCCACTGAGAAATGGATACTTTAGTAGTTATTGAGTGTCATTATCCAAATTTGCCCTTAGAGATTTAAATCATAACTGGCTAGCAATCACTTGATTACTTATGACCTCAAACAAACATACGAAATAATTATAATAATGGGGCCATAAATGAAAGCATATCACAAATAAAGAAGTCCACTGAGCTGTGCCAACATGTTCAAAAAGAAATATACTTTGCTTATCTCATAGCCCAATCACACATTCACACATTCAAAACACATCATGGCAAAAGCAAAACAAAGGTCTTAACAAAGTCTGAGTCAAAAACCAAAAGCTCCATCTTAGAGACTCGACCAACTAGGTTCACAAAAATAACTCTTGAAGCAGACTCTAAGGTTGGACTCCATGCTACTGATCACCTACATATACATACATAATATAGAGTGAGTGAAGCTCAATGAGTAATACAACAGTAAAGAGTTATAAATGAATGAGCATACGTTTCCCACAATAATCATAATCACATTACGGAATGGCATCAGGCCCAACATAATACAGAACGCCTCAGGCCCATCACAAAAACAGAACGGCCTTAGGCCCATCATTATCGGAACGGCCTCAGGCCTACATAAAGCACAGAACGGCCTCGGGCCCACACATTAACAGTTGTTCAGAACGATCTCAGGTCCAATCATATATTATCATATCATTAACATAATGGCCTTGGCCCCACACATGGTACAGAACAGCCTCGGGTCCAAACATATCATAGTTTAACAGAACGACCGTAGGTCCATATTCCACATGTCCTATAACATTCATGAAACCCATTCATTTCAATCAAAACAAAATATCGAAATAATTCCCCGTTCATGGATCAAAATAAGTAATTGCGAACATATCTTTACAATATTATTACTCACAGTGCGCTTGGTCTTGCGGCGTTTCCTCCAACACCCGACCTACACAAAATATTTCACATACACATTCGATAATTAATCGTTTCATTTCGTACACTTTTCTTTCAATGGTTCACACCCTTTTCAATGGATTTCTAATCACTATTTCATTTTCCGAAGGGTTTAGATAAGGTCGAGAATGCATTCAGAAGGTCAGAGGGGTCAACACAAGAAAGCAGGATTTTCTCTCCTACTGGCCACTCGTACGGCAGGTCCAACCACTTGAGCAGTCAGGCTCCGCTCGTGCGGGAATGGTGGCCACTCGAGCGAGAAAAATGTTACCCCCCATTTTGGTCCATGCTCTGCTCGTGCGAAGCTCGAAGCTGCACGAGCGATCTGGGTTGTTCCAGACAGTCCGAAAATGAGGTTTTGATACCAAGTTCCCAAACTCACACTACAACAAAAACATACGTTAGTGGCACTACACTAGTGGCATATTTTTAGAAAATGCCACAAAAAATTATATTTAGTGGCATGTTTTTGAAAAATGCCACAAAACGACAAACATAAAAAGCTCTAGTGACATTTCAATGAACAAGTGTCACAAAACTACAACAAAAACATACTTTAGTGGCACTACACTAGTGGCATATTTTTAGAAAATGCCACAAAAATGATATTTAGTGGCACGTTTTTTAAAAATGCCACAAAACAACAAACATAAAAGGCTCTAGTGACATTTCAATGAACAAGTGTCACAAAACTATAACAAAAACACACTTTAGTGACACTATACTAGTGGCATGTTTTTAGAAAATGCCACAAAAATAATATTTGGTGACACATTTAGATAAATGCCACAAAGCCACAAACATATAAGGCTCTAGTGGCATTTCAATAAAGAAATGTCACATCAATTTTATGGCATTTTATAAAATAATGACACAAAAAATTATGTTTGTGACATTTACCAACAGATGCCACTAAACTTTAGTAGCAATGGCATTTTTTAAAAAATGTCAGGACACTAGGTAGGTGCAAATTACTTTTATGGCACTTAGGTGAAAAGTTTCATAAACAAATATTTTATAGCATTTTGAGAAATGCCACTAAGTCAAAAACTTTCAAAGCTTATAATGGCATTTTTGAAAAAACAAAAAATGCCAATATATTTTTAAAATTTTTACAATGCAGTAAATGATTAAAAATAAATAAATTAAACTCAATATACACTACAGGAAAAAGCATATTCGGCGACTAAATTTCCTGACCCAAAAAAATTTGGTCGCTGAAAGTATAGCTTTCACCAACCAAAACAGCATTAGTAGCCAAAAGTAAAGCTTGTTGGCGACTAAACAATTTTAGTAGCCAAAAGTCTACAATTGGCGACCAAAACTAAGTTTGGTCGCTGATTATATGGGTTTTAGTGACAAAAATAATTTTAGTAGCCAAAAGTCTACAATTGGCGACTAAAAATAAGTTTGGTCACTGATTATATGGGTTTTACCGACTAAAAAAATTTTAGAAGCCGAAAGTAAAGCTTTTTGGTGACTAAAAAAATTTTAGTAGCCAAAAGTGTATAATTGGCGACTAAAAAATAAGTTTAGTCGCCAAAAGTTGTTATTTTTAGCGCGGGAGAACTAAAATCCTAAGGTAAGAATTAAAGTTTGTGGCGACCAAAATTTTGGTAGCTGAAAGTGCATCTTCGGTGACCAAATCCGATTTTGGTCGGCAAAAGTTAAGTTTTTTAGCAACTAAAAAACAATTAGTAGCCAAAAGTATAGAATTGGCGACCAAAAAATATTTTTAGTCGCCAAAAGTGATCTTTTTTTATTATACTAGTAAATAGTTTATTTTACATAAATTATGTTCAATAAAATAATTATGTTTATACATATACTTTTATATTAATATAGATGTATGTACTATATAAATAATATATGTTGCATATATAATCATATGGTGCTATAGAGGTGCAGTGGGAAGAGTGTGGTGTATAAGGTTTATGGTGCGGGAGGTTTGCGGTTCGAGTCTCTGCAAGAGCGGATCAAATTGTTCTACAACGAATTATCGTCACGAATGACACTTGATAGCGTCACGAATAGTGCCTACCATGACACTTATAAGTGTCACTAACTCTTTTTTTAATGGCGCTTGATAGTGCCACAAATAATATCTACCATGACATTAAAATGTCATTGAAAGTTTTTAGCCATGATGGTGCAGTGGCACTTACAAGTATCTACCGTGGCACTCGTATCTACCGTGGCACCGATAGAAGTGGCACTTGTTCAAAATGCCACAAGACCAAAAAATGTCGTTAGAAGAATAGTTTTGTGGCACTTTCAAATGTCACTAAACTAAGAAAATGTTGTAGTGTCAATTTCAAGCCCAAATTCATGCAAAACTAACTCAAAAACATGATATACTAACATGATTCAAGTGTAATTTCAACTCAAACACATCAATCTTGCTTTAATGTCAAATTCAAGGTCTTATATTTTTCATAAATTCATGAATTACAAAATCAAGCTCAAAATACATATAAACATTGATGATTTTTCAATAAATCTTTGTTGTAGAGCAATCTAGAGCTTATTTTATGAATTATTCACAACATTGAACTCAAATCAAACAAGGTTGAAGAGATTAAGGTTTCATTTCTTGCATTTACTCTAAATTCAAAACCCCAACTCTTTTAGGTGTTGAATCCGTTTTGATTTCAAACAAAAAATGAGCTATTTACAAAGATTCTAGGTAGATTTTCATACCTTAGCTCAAATCTAGGAGTTTTCTCTTGAATCTTCTCCAAATCTCTAGCTTCTTTTCTTCTTCTCTCTCTAACTCTCTCAAGCAAAAGCTCTCAACGAGGATGAACTCAAAATATAGCTATATACATATATAACTTAGGCTAAATAACTTAATTAAATCATTACGAATCATAATTTTACAAAATTTCACAGTAGACTCTAAAAATCATGCTAAACACAGATATGAAGTCGGTTTTGGTTTCTAGCGCCTCTAAAGCTTTGAATTTCAATTCAAAGTTGTAATTGCAATAGATATTCCTACATTCAACAGATATAATTCCAAAATCACATAGTTCACACACTTAAACATGCAAATTCATATCAAACACATAATCACATACATAATTAAGCATAATACGGGTTGGGCTATCACATATTCTCTCCCTTTAGGAAGTTTGGTCCTCCAAACTTGTTTACTTCAAGTTGAAAATAATTCTGGATATCGTTGCTTCATTTCTTCTTCTCGTTCCCAAGTGGCTTCATTTCCATAATGTTCCTTCCATTCGACTTTTACCATTGGGATAGTCTTGTTCTTTAATTGCTTGACTTGCCGATCAAGGATCTGAATAGGTTTCTCCTCATAAACCATAGCGTCATCTAAAACAATCTGATGATAGTCAATAACATAAGAAAGATCCTGAAGGTAACCTCGTAACATTGGTACATGGAACACATTATGCACTTGCTCCATGCCTGGTGGTAAAGTAATTCGATAGGCAACTGGGCCCAATCTCTCCAAAATTTGGAATGACCCTATGTATCGGGGTGACAATTTTCCTTTTTCTTCCAAATCTTGTTTGCCCTTTCATTGTCGTGACTTTGATAAAAATGTGATCCCCATCCTCAAATTCTAAGACTCTCCTTCTTTGATCCACATAGCTTTTTTGTCGGCTTTGAGTAGTTTTCAATCTCTGTTGGATGATCTTGATCTTCTCAGTTGTAATTTGCACAATTTCAGGCCCAATCAATGCTCTATCCACAACTTCGGTCCAACAAATTGGAGTTTGACATTTTCTCCCATACAAAGCTTCATACGGTGCCATCCCTAAATTGGAGTGGAAACTGTTATTATATGCAAATTCTCAATTTGTGGATGAAATGTGGTACTGAACCTTAATTCCGTCCCCAATGCTTTCTGTAAGCTCTGCCAAAAATCTTGACACAAATTTAGAATCTTTATCCAACACAATGGAAACTAGAACACCATGCAATCGAATGATCTCATTGATGTATACAGTAGCAAGTCTATCAGAAGCATTATAAATAGTTTTCACAGGCAAAAAGTGAGTAGACTTAGTCAATCTATCCACAATAACCCATATAGAGTCCATACCTCGAGGTATTCGAGGTAAGTCAACAACAAAATCCATGGTTATTTGCTCCCACTTTCATTCCGAAATAGGGAGAGGCTAAAGTAAACCCGTTGGGTCTTTGATGCTCCGCTTTCACTTGCTGACATTGAAGGCATCTTGAGATAAACTCTATAATTTCTCTTTTCATATTAGGCCAACAAAAAGCTTTCTTGAGATCTTGATACATCTTAGTATTTTCGGGATGTATAGCAAATTTGGACTTGTGAACTTCTTCAAAAACTCTTCCTTTAATTTTTGGAACATTTGGAGCACACAATCTTCCTTTAAACTTCAACACTTAAGCTTATCCCGATCTTGGCTTTGTTTCTATCTCATCATATACTTTATTGAGAAATTCATCCTCCAATTGCCTCTGTTTAATTTCTTCAATAATAGCCAGTTGTGCTACCATTGCGACTAACATTTCACCCCATTCATGTAGCACGATTTCCACTTCCATTCTTTCCAAGTCAAGTAATAGTTCATTCCGCTCCGTAAGAAAACATGCTAAATTTCCATTGACTTTGTACTATGCATGCAAATTCTCTTGCATTTGGAGTTTGATTTTGAAGAATTCTCACATGCATGCATTGATCATAGCTTGGTTTTGGAAATTCATCAAGTTTCATACCATTTTACCTTGTTTGATCATGTTTTGGAAGGTTGAAGTTCATATCAACTCATGTATGGTATGCTTTCAAAGTTTCAAGTTTGTTTTTAGATAATTCACTTGCTTTTGGGCCTTGATTTTGTGAAATGATCTTTAATTCATACTCATTTATAAGTTTACAAGTGTTTTCTCAAGTTTTGGGCCCAAAGGATGTGTTTTGAAGCTTTGAATTTGAGTTTTGCATCTTGAACAACAAACTAGAAATTTCAGAATTCTGTATTACTGCTCGAGCAACCAAAGCTACGCTTGAGCGACCACCCTTTGCTTTGCATCTCAGCTCGAGCGAGAAGAAGTTGGCTCGAGCGTAAAATTTATGCTCCCATAATTTTTACGAAGTTTTGCAGACTGCTTGAGCGATCACCCTTATTTTTGAACCTTAGCTCAAGCGAAGGAAGTTGCGCTCGAGCGAAGACCTTGTTTTCAGCAAATTTGACTAAGTGTTTTGAATTACCTTTTGGCATTCTCATTGCATCCTAGGCATTCCTAAGCCTTAATTAAGACACAATAATGAGGATAAGACTTAGAAACATACTAAGAACGAAATGTAATGAGTTAAGTGTTTTCCGAACGTGTGTTTCAATGTGTATCTGTTATGTGTTTGAGTAGGTCACGCGCCATAGATCGCTGATCCGATTGTTGTGACTCTTTTTCTATTAGAGCTATCTGTGAGTAACAACTCTGTAAAACTATGTTTGATTATAAGTATTTTCTGACTGAAATGATATGATCTATTTTCTGAAATACTATTTCGTGAATCGAAAATAAATGTCCATTTTTCTGAAATGTATTTATGAAATCCTTAGTTCACGTGGCCCTCGCCCGGGAGTAACAATATCGTGGCCAGTATGCATGTGGCCCTCGCCCGGGGGTAACAATACCGTGGCTTATGTTCATGTGGCCCTTGCCCAAGGGTAACTATACTGAGGCCTATGTTCACGTGGCCCTCGCCTGAGGGTAACAATATCATGGCTATTTGTGCACAGAGATGTTGACCTTATGGTCGTTGGTACTGACTATGCATGTGGGTCTTATGACCAATCTGATCTGATAGCTAACGGATGTACCACATATGACTGCCTAAGAAATCTGGATAAGTATGTGAATCTGAATCCGTTTCTGATATGAACTCTGATTTCTGAATCTATATTGGACATCATTCATAACCCTTTACTCTGTTGTTATTCATTGGGCTTCAACTCACTATTTATATATATGTGTGTAGATGATCAGTTCGTTTTGTGTCAACCAACCAATATGCCTCCCGAGGAGGTTCCAAAATGTATTGTGAATCAAGTTTTTGAGACTTTTGTATTTCTTATATTTCGTTTGAACAGGTTTTATAAGTTTTGCAAATGTGGGTTTTGGTGATATAAGACTAATGTAATTATGACATCACTGATATGTATCTAAGTTTTAAATTTTCTAACCCATGTACGTCTACACAGCTCTATGGACGTTATATGTTTATATTTGCTTCCGCTAGCCCAAGTATTTTGTTTATTTTGATAAGAGGCCTTTGGTAATCCTAGGATTACTGATCGGTTATGACACTAAACCCATAGGGGCGGGTTTGGGTCGTGACAGTGTTGGCTTTGCTAGGATGATAATGAATTTGCAAGTCATAATCTTTAATGAGTTCTAACCATCGTCTTTGTTGCATATTAAGCTCCTTTTGAGTAAAGAAGTGCTTAAGGCTCTTGTAATCGGTGTAGACTTCACATGTTGCTCCATAAAGATAATGCTGCCATATTGTCAATGCAAACACCACTGCAGCTAACTCCAAATCATGCATAGGGTAATTCTTTTCATATAGCTTCAATTATCGAGATGCATACACACTTACTCTCCCACTCTGCTTAAGTACACATCCCAATCCCTTATAGGAAGCATCACTATAAATAACAAACCCTTTTGTACCCGACGGTAGGGCAATGACCAGTGTTGTTGTGAGCCTTGTCTTCAATTCTTGGAAAGCAGACTCCCTCTGTTCTGTCCACTCGAATGGAACACCCTTTTGAGTCAATTGGGTAAGTGGCACTGCAATCTTGGAGAAATCTTTAACAAATCTTCTGTAGTAACCTGCTAAACCCATTAAATTGCGCACTTCTGAAACATTGGTAAGGGTAGGCCAGTTCACAATAGCTTCTATCTTTTGCGAATCAACTGACACACCATCTTTATTAATCACATGCCCCAAGAATACAACCTCATTCAGCCAAAACTCACATTTCTTTAATTTAGCATACAATTTCTTGACTCTAAGTGTTTGGAGAATTAGTCGCAAGTGCTTTTCATGCTCCTCTCTACTTTTCGAATAAATAAGAATATCATCAATAAATATAACCATAAACTCATCCAAATACAGTTTGAAAATTCGATTCATCAAGTCCATGAAAGCTGCTAGTGCATTCGTAACCCCAAATGGCATGACCAAAAATTCATAATGGTCGTACCGGGTTCGGAAGGTGGTCTTTTCAATATCTTCTGTTCTGACTTTCAATTGATGATACCCGGATCTCAAATCAATTTTAGAAAACAGTTATGCTCCCTGTAATTGATCAAATAAATCATCAATTCGTGGCAAAGGATATTTATTCTTCACAGTTACCTTATTAAGTCCACGATAATCAATACATAGCCGGAGTGTCCCATCTTTCTTCTTCACAAACAGAACTGGTGTGCCCCAAGACGATGTACTCGGTTGGATGAACCCTTTGTCAAGCAACTCTTACAGCTGTATTTTCAATTGCTTCATTTCTGCCATAGATATTCTGTAAAGAGCTTTTGAAATCGATTGAGTACCCGACACAATATCAATAACAAATTCAATCTCACTGTCTATCAAGTCCCCTGGCAAATCCTTAGGAAACACATCCAAAAATTCTCTAACAATTAGGATATTATCAACACTCACATCGGTTGTCTGTACATGCAGGATACTACACAAATAGCCCCCACAATCTTTCTAAAATAGTTTACAAGCTTTCATAGCCGATATTAAATAGGGTGGAGGAACTATCCCTTGTCCCACAAAAGTGAACTCATGTTGTCTCGGAGGCCAGAAAACAACTTGTTTAGATACACAATCGATGGTTGCATGATACTTAGTTAACCAATCCATCCCCAAAATTATATCACAATGAACCATATCAAGAGGCATCAAATTAGCATATAATGGAATATCCCTACGTAAAATCCCACATGTAAGATAAATAAGAGTACATAACATAGAGTCCCCATATGGTAAAGACACACACATCACATAATTCAATGGTTTCATAGATGTATTCAAATTAGGAGCAAATGTTTTCAAAACAAATGAATGAATGGAACCCAAATCAAGTAACACATGAGCAGGTTGGCCATTGATAGAGAGTGTACCTGGGACCACAATCTCTATATTATGAACATCACCAGGAACAAGAGCAAAGACTCTCCCCTGCCTAACATTGTCTCTAGTAGGAGTAGGTCTTGCCATAGTCTTCATTACAGGAGTGGAACCGGCTGAACTAGCAGTTAGCCTATTCACATTTTGTTGTCCAATGAAAGGACAATCTCTCACCACATGACCCATTTTCCCACACTTAAAACAAGCCCTGGTTGTTCGGTAACAAACTCCCCGATGTTTTGTTCCACACTCTGGGCAAGTTAGTGCTGACTCACGGGTAGAACTAGAAGCATTAAAAGTTCCCAAACTTTGTTTCTTGTTTTGTGAGGATGCCGACCCTTTATGCACATTAGAACCCTGTCTTTTTCCTTTCCAATCCGAGTACCGATTGCGGTTAGCCATGTTACCTTCAAACATAATGGCCCTATTCAATACATCAACATATTTTTGCAACTTCAAAACATTAATCTTCTCAAGAATAGAATCTTGGAGTCCTCCCTCAAATTTTCTTGCCTTCTTGTAGTCCATATCGACCATGTGCAGTGCGAAACGGGCTAACTCGATAAAATGTGCCTCATACTCTGCTACAATTTTGTTTCCTTGCTTCAAGTTTTCAAACTTTGACACCTTCCTATCTCAGATACACTGTGGGAAATACTTTCCATAGAAGACTTCCAAAAATTGAGCCCAATTCATTCCCTGATGTTCATCTCTTATAAGCATCCATCATCGGCGTGCTTCATCTTCTAGTGTAAAAGCAGCAAGTAGAACTTTTTGTACCTCAGTACACAAAAAGACTTCAAACATTTTTTCAATGCCAAGCACCCATGCATCTGCTTTCAATGGGTCAATTCCTCCTTTGAACAATGGCAGTTTCATCTTTTTAAATTCTTTTGTGAGTGCAATTGTTCGATCTTCAGCTTGGTGGTCTTACACTACTGGTGGTGGCACAAACATTGGTGGCTATAGGGGTGGTTGTTGTTGCTGCTGTTGTTGTTATTGTCTAAAAGCCTCTGCCATTTCCATAATCATTCTCTCCATTCTATCGAGTCGTGCAGAGGTTGACTCATCCACCTTTTCCGCCCTTGTTCTTACCATAATCTATATGAACATGTATTATAACTTTCACAGAAAATATGCAAATAAGTCACACTTACAAATGCACATCTTTATGTCATACTTGATTATGAATGCATTATGAATGCAACTTAAGCCTTTATAGGCTTCTTATTGCTCAAATGGATTCGTGTGTGCAATATTAATTCGTGCTCTGATACCACTCTGTCATAACCCAAACCCGCCCCTAGAGGTTTAGACCATAACCGGCCAATAATCATTTGATTACCTACGGCCTCAAACGAACATACAGAATAATTATAATAATTGGGCCATAAGCAGAAGCATATCACAAATGAAGAAGTCCACTGAGCTGTGCCAACATGTTCAAAAAGAAATATACTTTTCTTATCTCATAGCCCATTCACACATTCATATAAAATTTACGTACAATAAACTCCATACGTATGCTTTACATATCAAAACCCATCATGGCAAAAACAAAACAAAGGTCATAACAAAGTCTGAGTCAAAAACCAAAAGCTCCATCTTGGAGACTTGACCAACCAGGTTCACAAAAATAACTCCTGAAGCAGACTCTAAGATTGGGCTACATGCTGCTGATCACCTACATATACATACATAATATAGAGTGAGCAAAACTTAATGAGTAATAATATAATAAAGAGTTTTAAATGAATGAGCATAAGTTTCCTACAACAATCATAATCACATTACGGAACGGCCTCGGGCCCAACATAATACGGAACAACCTCAGGCCCATCACATAAATAGAATGGCCTTAGGCCCATCATTATCGGAACGACCTCAGGTCCACACATTAATAGCTGCTCAGAACGACCTCAGGTCCAATCATATATTATCATATTATTAACAGAACAGCCTCGGGACCACACTAAACATATCATAGTTTAACAAAATGACCTTAGGTCCACATCGCACATGTCATATAACATTCATGAAACCCATTCATTTCAATCAAAACACAATTTCATGGATCAAAATAAGTAATTGAGAACATATCTTTACAATAATATTACTCACAGTGCATTTGATCCTGCGGCGTTTCCTCTGGCACCCGACCTACACAAAACATTTCACATACACATTTGAAAAATAATTCATTTCATTTTGTACACTTTTCTTTCAATGATTCACACCATTTTCAATGGATTTCTAATCACTATTTCATTTTTCGAAGGGTTTAGATAAGGTCAAGAATGTGTTCAGAAGATCGAAGGGGTGAACACAAGAACGCAGGATTTTCTCCCCTATTGACCGCTCGTGTGGTAGGTCCAACTGCTCGAGCGGTTAGGCTCCGCTCGTGCGGGAATGGTGGCCACTCGAGCGAGCAGAATGTTGCCCCCCATTTTAATCCATGCTTCATTCGTGCGGAGCTCGCAGTTGCACGAGCGGTTTGGGCAGTTCCAGACAGTCCAAAAATGAGGTTTTGATGCCAAGTTCCCAAACTCAATTTCAAGCCCAAATTCATGCAAAACTAACTCAAAAACATGATATACTAACATTATTCAAGTGTAATTTCAAATCAAACACATCAATCTTGCTTCAATGTCAAATTCAAGGTCTCATCTTTTTCATAAATTCATGAATTACATAATCAAGCTCAAAATACATATAAACATGGATGATCTTTCAATAAATCTTTGTTGTATGAGCAATCTAGAGCTTATTTCATGAATTATTCACAAGATTGAACTCAAATCAAACAATGTTGAAGAGATTAAGGTTCCATTTCTTGCATTTACTCTAAATTCAAAACCCTAACTCTTTTAGGTGTTGAATCTTCAAATTTCTTTTGATTTCAAACAAAAGATGCTATTTACAAAGATTCTAGGTAGATTTTTATACCTTAGCTCAAATTTAGGAGTTTCTCCTTTTTCTCCTCCAAATCTCTAGCTTTTCTTCTTCCTCTCTCTCTAAATCTCTCAAGCAAAAGCTCTCAACAAGAATGAACTCAAAATAGCTAAATCATTACAAATCATAATTTTACAAAATTTCACAATAGACTCTAAAAATCATGCTAAACACAGATATGAAGTCGGCTTTGGTTTTTTGCGCCTCTAAGGCTTTCAATTTCAGTTCAAAGTGTTAATTACAACAAATATTCCTACATTCAACAGATATAATTGCAAAATCATATAGTTCACACAATTAAACATGCAAATTCATATCAAACACATAATCACATACATAATTATGCATAATACGGGTTGGGTTATCACATTGAAGTTTTTATTATTATTGTTATTATATTAATTTTTTTAATACTGTGTTTGGTTGGGGGATTTAGAGAGAAATTTAGAAAGAGAAAAGAAAAATGTGTGTAAAATGTAGGTATATTTTATTCATATTTCACCTACCTTTTCTGTTTCCTTTTCCAAATCCCTCTTCAAATCCCCCTACCAAACACAGCGTAAAGGGACTAGATTATCTTCAGTTGGGCAATCCAACTTGACCGTTTAGTCTGGCTCATTTTGGGTCTATCTCGATAATTTGAACCGTTTAATATGTAGAACTTGTCGAGTACTTCATTCCTACAAAAAATCACGTTGATCACATATCGATAGTCACTTGATCAAATCACATTTCTGTCAATAATTTTTTTTTTTAAATCATATTTATTGTTGACAGAAATGTAAACTGATCAGGTAACGTCCCAACTTATGGACCAGTAATAAATTAAATAAACCTCAAATTTATAATTTTAAATAACTAATGACCTCAAATATACAAATTATCTCCAAAATAATTTACACAAAAGTCTCCAAAACATAATTCATACAATTGTCTCAAAAAAATAATATATAGTTGTGGGTCCCAAAATATCTAACTCAGTAAATTCTTTCAATGCTTCAACCCTAATCACCACTAAATTGTTCTGCACCTCGAAAATAAATGAATTCGAGAAGTATACAATATGACAAGAATAACAAGACTCGGATAGAGAAATCAACATTGATCCAATAATTTACGACATTGCACGAACGATTCGATTTGAGGTTATTAAGCAATTTATCAAATTGCACAAACAAATCAACTCAACACATAATAACTTACCTAGGACTAAATACTTGGTCCTATTTAGTACATGATCAGTGATCAATCTCACCCATCAGCCAAACACCCGGGCATATTGGTGCAGCTTATTGACAGGGTCTACTTGATCCATGTCGGGGCATTTTCAAGTCATTTGGTCAAACAAATCAACAATTTCAATATAGAATAACTTCACAAAATTTTATCAAAAGACCGGAATAATCAAATATATCAATATAGAATAATTTCATAGAATTATCAAATGATTAGTATAACAAGTATAAATTAGAAGTAACTAAATAAAAAAATTTATAAAGAAATTTAAAGTAATCATATTGTTTTATTGTATACCAGTCGAATCCCCTCAAACCAATTCTAAAACCACTTGATATTAAATTCCTGTATCACCAACTCTTTACTCGTCTGATATTTTTTTACAAATCTACAAAAATGACGGATTAAAATTCTAAGGTATAAGACATGTAAAGTTTGACAAAATCTCTAACTCTTTTCTTAGATTAAATTACTAATTCTCACTCTAAATATTTTCAAACTAAATCCAAAGTTTATAGCACAAATGGAGAGAGAGAGAGAGATAAATAAAATAAAAAAAAAGTTTCCAAGGGCGAGTAGAAGGAAGAGTGGCCTCCAAATTTTCTTGTAGGGCAAGAAAAATTAAACAAATTAAAATAAAGGAAAGAAAATGATGGATGGGATGGATGGATGGAGTTGAAAAGAATTATGAAGGTTCCCCCCATGTGAGTTTTGGACGTCACCTCCACGTGAGTTTTGTTTGGAGTCCAAGTAAGGTTAAAAAAATAAAATAAAACAAAATAACGATAATAATGACAAGTGTAAAAAAATAATAAATAAATATAAAAAAATGAATTAAGTTCTCATTTAAAAATTTTACCACCAAACTACTATATAAAATAAAATAAAATACAAATATTTCTCATTAAAATATTAATATCTCAAAAAAATGGAATTTCACAGATTAAATGGCTATCAATATTCGATTAATGTGATTTTTTGTAATAATGAAATAACCGACAAATTTTACACGTTGAACAGTTTGGATCATTAATTTGTGCTCTGTGGTGAGTCCACGGAGGCCTAACAACACAGTTTAGTCCGATTAGGATTGAAGACAAGTTTAGGCCTTTCTTAAAAGATTCAGATATTTAACAAAAGGGTGTTGTCTGAGTTAATAGACCATATTATAAATTTCATTTTGATAATTTGAACGGTTTATTTTATAAAATTTTCATATATGTCATCAAGACAAAAAAAAAAAAAAAGGTTGCATGTTCAATTTATCGTATTTCTTCAAAATAAAATAAAATAAATGACCAGTGTGCTTTTGAAATAAATTATCTATTTTTTGTAGAAAAATGCAATAAATTAAACAATTTACGATTACAGAATCGATCTAATTTTTTATTTTATTTTATAACTAACATATACAAAAAATTTATAAAATAAACGATTTGAATGATCAAAATAATACATGAACTCATAAATCTTAACAGCACCTTCCAATACAAAACTACACTGGAGGCAAACAAAACCTTTTTTTTTTTCTTTTTTTTTTTTTTGCTAGGAGAAGAAAGTCAAGACAACATGAAAACATAACAGAACCAACCCTTTTAGAGCATCTTCAAGTTTCATTTGATATCAAGTGTTCCAATGGAGGTTTTTAAAATTTCATCAGAACATTGATCGACCAAGTGAACGATCGGCGCAGATGTCTGACTGGTTGATCGGCCAATGTAAATATTTCACAAATTTTTGCCTTGAGGTGGTCATTCGGTGATCGACTGGGCGGACAATCGGGAGGACGACTAGGGGTCGACCGATCAGTGTAATTTTTTCACAAAATTTTGTCTTGAGGTGGTCATCCGAGAGACATTCGGAAGGACATCTGGTGGATATCAGGTAGTGAAAATCAAACGGCTATGAACAGTGATTCGATGAAAGACACATTTGTCCTCAGTTTGATGAAAAAAAAGTGAAATCTTGAATTTGATATCTATTTGATTAAACCGTTGGAACAGAAAAAGAGTAATTTTTCACCAAATTTAAGGCCTTGTTTGGGGTGTTCCAAAAAATCCAAAAAGTCAAAAAGTTACAAAAAAAATAAAAAAATTATCATTATTCACAAATTAAAAATATTAAAAAATTAATATACATAATATTTTAATCAAACCAACTTTACATAGCTTTCGGGGCTGAATTGACCCCTTTAGTACCGTTGACAGGAAAAAAAAATTACATATATAAAATCACTAAGTTGGACAGTAATGTTGGGCCCGTAGGAGCCCACCATGGGTCCCGTTTTGATAATCTAAATCGTTCCATGTGTAGAACTCGTCTAGAACTATATGCTTGTAAAAAATTACGTTGATTGGATATCTCTAACTACATGATCAAATCAGTTTTGTATAAAAAATGGATGGTGTTATAGTTAACAGTTGACAAAAAAAAAACTAACACGATCAAATAGTTATCGATATCCAATCAACGTGATTTTATACAAGCATATAGTACTCGACGAGTTCTACACATTGAACGGTTTCGATTAGCAAAACGGGACCTGTGGTGGGCCCCTACAGGCCGAACAACACCGTCCAATTTAAACCCAAAAAGGAGGCAATCATTTCCCATCTCATAACCAATCCACTAGTGAATCCACTAACTTCTCCTACACACTTATTTATACAATTTTTTAATACACATTTTTTTGTAAAAAGTCAAAAAATTAACCCAAACATCCATATTTTTTTCTCAACTTTTTAATCTAAAAAGACAAAAAATGCACTTATTTAAGACACCTCATACAACTTCTAAATTTGATAACAAATTTGAGTAATCATTAGGATGTTCTTAACACATCATTTTTTATTTATTTATTTATTTTTATTTTTTTGGTTAATGCATGCGTGAATCTACCAAATAATATAAATAGGCAACCAAATAATATAATATGCAATTTTTATTTTTATTTTAATTTTTTTTAACTGGGGGAAGAAAGTCAAGAAAAGTATGAAAACATAACAGAACCAACCCCTTTCACACATCATCTTTTGTGTTAATGCATGCATGAATCTACCAAATAATATAAACAGTCAACCAGTGACAACGCATCCCAATTCAAAATAATTAACGGTTGGTATACGTCATATATATATATATATATATATATGATTTAAATAAGTAAAAATTAAAATAAATGATAAAAAAATTTAGGGTAAATTACACTGACACGCCCTGAGGTTTATGTTTATTACAGTTTCTCTCACATTTGAAAAATTATACTGATCCCCCTGTTAATTTGATTTTATGTATGATGATCATTACGGTAAGAGGGGAACTGTTATGAAACTTTAAATCTCAGGAGGTAATTTGTAATGAAATTTTAAATCTCAGGGAATGAGATGTAATTTTCAAAGGTGAAAGAAGAAACTCTAATAAATATAAATCTTAAGGGGTGTCAATGTAATTTATCCAAAAATTTATATCACAAATTTATATCACAATATGTGTTTGACCAAGCGGTAAGAGTTGTTTTTTTTTTTACTCAATGTCTTGATTTTGAATTTTGTGCACTTTGCTATATAATTTTTATTTTATTTTTAAATAGAAAAATTCACGTATTACGAGCTGTTTTGGAAACTTGACTAAAATAATCTATTTTTGAAGTTGCATCATCTGTCTATTTTTTTATATATTTTTTAAAAAATTAAAAAATCAACTTTTAACCAACATTTTAAAATAAGATTTCAAGACACCAAATCTAAGTTTTATTTTATATAATATAAAATTTATTAAGACTCAATTATTTTAATAATTTTTTAATTTTTTATAAAAATATGGAGAAGTATAAAGAAAATTTAACTTTATCATAATGACAAACACCCTCTAAGGTGTCGTTTGGCAATTGGGTGGGGTTAGTTTTTGGTTAAATTAGCCATATAAAAAAAATATTATTTTGGGAAATAAGTTAAAAGTTGACTTTTTAATTTTTTTTTTTTTGAAAAAATATATAAAAAAATATAAAGGTGATGTGACTCAAAAAAATCAAAAAACTGGCTTTTAATTGAGTTCTCAAAACTCACTTCTCTATTTTTTTACACGTTTTTTCAGAAAATAAAAAAAATAAAAAAGTTAACTTTTAATCTATTTTCCAAAACAATCTGAAATGTCACATTAAAATCATAGCGTAAATTACACTTTGTATCCCTGCACTTTGCACCAAATCTTACTTTGACCCCCATATATGACATCATGACAATCAACTTCCTGCATTTCTGGTCGAATCTCACTTTGGTCACTGTACATGAAGTTGTGACAATCAACTCCTATACTTTTGGTAAAATCTCACTTCGGTTTTTACACAAGTGTCAATGTCTCATTTCTGTTATTCAATTGTTTAAATCTTTAACAGAATCTAATCATGTAATAAGAATATGACTACGACATGAGAATAAGAAATAAAAATCATCTACATTTTCCTCCGATACACACTTTATTCCAAAATTTACATCAAAATATAACTGTATTAGGCTAAAACAAAATACAAATTGTAAACAATTAAGAAAATAAACTAGGGTTTTGCATAAATTAGAATCATGAAACTCTGTTTCTCACCGTAACATAGTCTTCTGTCTATTCATCTTTTTTTTCTCTTTGTTTTCTTTGCAGCATTTTTTTATTTTATTTTAAAAGCTCCACTTTCTTACCTTTTTGTTTCAATTTTTATCATACAAACATACACACTTATATATATATATATATATATATATATATAACTCTTATGTGCTTATCATATAAGACAAAGTATATTGGTGGGAAACATGAATGATTTTTCTCTCTTATCCTCATTTCATAGTTATATTTTTATCACATGACTAGATTTTTGTTAAAAATTTAAAAATGAAATAACAGAAGAGGAACATTGACACTTGTGATTTGAGTAAAAGTGCAGAGGGTTGACTGTCACAATTTCATGTGTGAGAACCACAATGGGATTTGACCAGAAGTGTAAGGAGTTGACCATCTTGATTTTATGTATAGGGACTAAAGTGAGACTTGGTGCAAAGTACAGGGATGTAAAGTGTAATTTACCCCAAATCATAATTATTTCACTTTTTTTTACAAAAGAAATTATAAAAATCAACCCAAATAAAATTTTTGACCTAAACTAAAATAAGTAAAAAATCAAAAAGTCAACCTGACTCTCCAAACGAAGCCTAAACCACCCTTTTGGCGAAGGCTATTTTTTGTTTTTTGGATTAAAATTTACAAAAAGACAAAATAAACTAAAATAGCTAATAAGATAAAATGACACATCAAATCTATAATCATTTCACTTTTTTTTCACAAACTGTAACAACCCCATCACGTATAATGATTAGTGCTTGATTAATTAAGAGGATTTGAGATTTAATTGCCGAGTATTATAATTTATTTGGGATTTATGAGAATTGTGGAATCTGACTCGTATCTGATTTTATTGAAGGTTTATTTTGGAATTAGAAATTAAGGGTCCAAATGGCTTAAGTAAGTGAAGTTAAGAAGTCGAATCAATTTAATATTAATTACGGACCCATTTGGGAGTTTAATTAAATATTCGATTCAGTTTAGTGAAATTGAGATTCGATTAATTAGGTCCTAATTGGAGTTGATTAAGTCATGAGGATTGAGAATTGTGGTTATTATAAATTAAATTTAATTATGATGCGCCCAATTTGAATATGTAATTTATTGATGAAAATTTGAGTCTGGTCAGAAATTGAAGGCCTAGGTGGTTTGGGAAATCAAAATTGATAATGATAATAAATTGAATTTAATATTTGGAGCCTTTTGGGAGTCTAACTAGAAACCTGATTCAGATTGATAAAATTAAACATAATTAATTGGGCATTAATAAAAGTTAAATTAAATCAATTAAATTATGAGAGATTTATGATTTGTTATAATTAATTTAGTTATGTGTTAATCAATATTTATTTAGATTAAGTGTTGCCTAATTAAGTTAATTTTAATCACAAATTAAATAGTGTTAAATTTGAGGGTGTAGGTGGGTGTGTGTGCAGAGAAATTTAGGTGGGTGTATTGAGAAATCTGATGGTGTGTGTGTATGAGTGTTGTGCTGGAAGGCTTAAGGGCTGTGCACGTGTGCTTGTGCAAGATTTGGAGTGAACATATGTGTGTGTGTAAAGTGGTGTTGTTCCTTAAGGTAACAAATGTTTATGAAGTCAACAAGAAAGGGAGTGAAGAGAAAATGAGTCCGAGAGAGGGAGAGCGAGCCGAAAAGAGAGAGAGAGAGTGAGTGAGCCCAAGATTTGTACAAATTCTGGAGAAGAACTCAAGGAAGGGCTATGGAGTAAAGAAAGAAAATGAAGAAAAGAAAAAGGGAAATAGAGGAGAATCAAACAAGATGTTGAAATTAAAGCTTAAAGGTATGAAATCATGCTTAAGTTTTGTAGAATCTTTAGATTACACTTGAAATTATAGATGAAGTTGGACTCTAGATCATGTAATTAATAGGAATTAGTAAGAAGATGAAGAAAGATTGATTTAAGTGTAAGATGATGGAAGTTAATTTGGAATTTGGTTTTAAACATGAAAAGGATTACATGCATGTGGAATATTATGGAAATAAATTTGAAAATTAATTAGTTTGAGTTTGATTTTACTAAATTTGAGATCCATCCTTGCATGCATGCTAGAATTTCAAGTTTAGATTTAATTCATGTGTAAAGAGATTTATGAGATTAAATTTGGGTTAGGTATGAAGAAAAATTAATTAAATCTAAATCGGGATAAATCAAGAAATAAATCATGATTTACAATTTGACAATCTAGAGTTGGCTTAATTTTGAAATGAAATTTCATACATGCATTGTGGATTTTCAAGATTTTAGAACTTTAATCCATATTTTAAAGCTTGTGAGTTTGGGATTGAGTTTTGATATTAATTAAAAAGTCAAATTATAATTTGAGCTTGGTAATGTAGAATTAGTTGGATTTTGATAAGTGTTTTATACATGCATAATAGATTATGAAAAATTTGAATTAATTCAATCTCATATCTTGAAGAGAAAAAGGGAATGTTTTATAAACATCAAGTTTATGGAAATTTAGAATTAATCCTAATGTTAGGTAAAGTATTGATGTTATAATTAGATTTTAATCCATACTTGTAATTTGAGATTTTATTTAAATTAAACATATTTTGGGACATCTATGGTTATGAATTAAATTGAGGTTACAAATTAAGTTAAGTTTAAGATTATGGAAACTAGTTGGAAAATTTATAAGAATATAAAACTAGTAATTTTGATGTCAATTTCATGCATGTGAATAATTTTCTAAGGAATTTATGACTTTAATTTCATGCTTGAAAGGAAAGTAGAAAGAGCTTGAAATCAATTTTATGTAACTAAAAAGAAAAGGAGAAATTGGGGCCATGTTAAATTTATGGAGTTCAATTTAGAGATTAATCACTTTGGATTTGGAATTTGGCTTGATATGGAGAAAATGAATTAAAACTAAATTTGGCAATTGGGGCATGATTTTGAATAAATGATTTAGCAATTTATGACTTTAATAAATGGTTCTCCATGTTTGTATACTAAGGTACATGTTTTGAGGCTTTGAATACCAAATTGGAACTTTAATTGCAATTTTAGAATTTCAGAATTTTCGTTGTCCGCTCGAGCGAGGGAAACCTCGCTCGAGCGTGAAAATCGACCTCCCAGTAGTTTCTTCAAATTTTACAGTTCGCTCGAGCGACCAAAGTGGCGCTCGAGCAAAGACCCATTTTCAGCACATTTTGGAAAGTTGCATTTAGTTCATATTTTTATCCTCATCTCTTTCCAAAGCATTCTAAACATGATTTATGACTCAATAAAGAATAATAAGCTACTAATCAACATAGATTAGTTAGTTAATGAATGAATAATTGATCTAGTGGTAATTGTTTAAGAAGCCAAGTAAAGGATCAATCTGTTTGGAAAAGAAGGACTTAGTGATGAAAGAATATGTGAAATAAGAACTCGGTTTATTTAAATGAGAAAGAATAAACGTAGTGGAACTTCGGACTAGAAAGGGCAAATTTAATCAAGGGAGTAATATTGTATTTCAATGTGTATATGTGATGTGCTTGTGTAGGTCACGTGCCATTGTCTGCCTGATTTTCCTGATATGTCCAGTCTGTCTGATTTGCTTCTGCAGCCCACTGTGAGTAATAATTTAGTAAAGATATGTTCAACTATACTTATTTTCTGCGTGACAAAATGAGATCTGTTTTCTGAAATGATATGTTATGTACAATGAATGATTGTCCAATTTCTGACATGTATTCGTGACACCCTTAGTACCATGTGAGATTTACAGCCGTGACCCGGTAGCGGAGGTTCTTTCGGGGAACTAGGTTATTGGTAACCTTACGCTTATGCGTCATGTTTGTGCACTGTTGCCCGTACCAGAGGCCCGCCATGGGGGCTTAGCTGTCCAGTTACCCGGATCCAGAGGTTCCTTCGCGGGAACTAGGAGGTTATTCATAACCTTACGCATTGCGCGTCCTGTTTAGTTATGCTAATGGATGTATCACGTAAATGTAACTATGACTTATGATTTCTGTCGGTATATGATCTGATCAAGTATGAGTTTGATAAAACTGAATTATGATTTCGATCTGATCAAGCATGATTTTGATACAATATGAATTGATTTCTGAAATCTGTATGGACTCATTCATTAAAACCCTTTACTCTGTTATTATTCACTGGGCTTTAGCTTACTGTATTATTTATGTATGTAGGTGATCAGGCGCGTGACCAGGCTAGAGGCTTCCATCTAGAACCTGTTTTGTCAGGCAACTTATGTGCCTCCCGTGGAGATTCCGGATATGTTAAGTGTTGTCGTTATGTGATGTAAAGTTTAAGTTATGTTTTATTGTTTGGTTCTTCAAGTCACGTGTATTTTGAAAAAGCACTACAACAAAACTAACTATTTACGGCATCATATTTACGACATGCATTAAATGCATGTCGTGTCGTAGTTAGTACATTCTACGGCATTTTTTTTTTTTTTTGCAAGCCGTTAATGTTTTGTCAATAACAGCATACATACTATGTAAGTCGTTGATTCATATATTTATAGCGTGCAAAAGTATGTCGTAAAAAAATGTATGTTTTTACGACTTACAAAAATATGTCGTAAAATATTTGCATTTAAGACGACATACATTTCATGTTATAAAATATTATAACTTTACACGGCATACATTAACATGTCGTGAAAACTTCTACAAAAAAAAAAAAAAAAATCAATTAGAATTTTTTTTTATGGCATGCAAAAGCATGCCGTAAAAAATATATATTTTCACGGCATACAAAAATATGTCATAAAATATTTGTACTTAAGATGGCATACATTTTATGTCGTAAAATATTATAACTTTACACAGCATGCATTAGCATGTCGTGAAAACTTTTATTAAAAAAATTTCAATCCAATTTTTTGTTTTTTTTTGTTTTTTTTTTTTATTTCAAAAAGCTAACAATTTCCAACCAAACTTCTCACCTTAAATTTTCCTAATTGAGGACAACATAAAAAATAATTTATACATTATTTTATAATTTAATGTCTCTTTTAAGGGATAATTGCACCCAGTGGGATTTTGGCAAAAAAAAATTACACATTCATCAAAACGTTTATAATTTTAATGATTAATATTTGTATGGCTTCTCACTAATTTGTAATTATTATTTTTTAAAATTACCTTGATTTGATATTTTTTCTTCTTTCAATAATTTTTTTATTTTTTATTTTTTAGATGTGCCTAATCTGAATACAACTAAAAAATAAAATATTTGTAAAAAAAATAATAAAATATAATATATATGAAATGTATTAAATTTTATATTTTTTTGAATTTAGTGATTTTAAAAAAAAATTAAAAAGTAAACATTATTAAAATTAAAATAAAATATTTCTTTTAAGTATATATAAATTATTTGAATTTGAAAAGTAAAAAAAAAAAATTATTTAAAATATTACAATAACTAACACAAAAAACTGAAAAACAATCGATCTCCCTTTCTCTCTCTCTCTCTCTCTCTCTCTCAACCCTCTCTAAACCCTAATCTCTCTCAACCGATCGAATCAGCCTTCTTCAGCCTTGATTTGATCTCAAAGCGATTGGTGATTCATCTCAGATCCAATCTCAGAGCGATTGGCAATTTCGATTTTGAGATTCCGAAGCTCCACCGCCTCCACCATCTACACCGGCGAGGGAAGCAAGGACCATCGTCTACTAAGGTGAGCACCACCGTCTCTCTCTCTCTCTCAATTTCGTATTCTCTTTGTCTCTCCCTCAAGCTCTTCCCGTCGAGTTTGAGCAATTGGTTTTAGAATTCAGTTCGGTTTGATTGGTTCCTTCTATGTATGAACTGCTAGTCAAATTGCTTCAGAATAGCGCTTTGGTGGCCATTTGTGATATTTTCTCAGTCAAAAATTGGGAAATTTGGTACTCACATTTATCCTGATATAGAATTAACCTCTTTCGAATTTGTTACATAAATTTTCCTTGTATCTCTGTGAGGTTGCAGTTTGATGTAGGGTGTCTTCAGCAACTGCTTTAGGCGGAATGGTTTTTTTATATGAATGAGAATGATTCAAGTATCATATGAAGCCATTACAAGTTGTCACTGATTATTACATGCACTTAGTACTATTATTGTTATGGATATCACTTATTACAGGACGGGTGGTTTAATTCTTTTAGAATATGCTGAAGAATCTAATACCTCTGTCTTCCTTTCTTTGATCTTAAGCCTCAACCTGTGCAGAAATAGATTTGTGATTTTTCTTATCTGTAGGAATTAGAATTTTTCTGTGATGAGGTGTCTTAAATCTTAATCGAGCTTGATTGACTAAATTTTGGGCAATCTAGTTTGAACTCTATGCAATGCTTAGTTTGCATAGAATCTAAAAATTTGTATTCTAAGTCAACTCCAATCAGCTGCAGTTCCTTGTGTGATGGATTGAAGCTGACAGAATCCTTGGGGAAAGTGATTGAAAGTGCAATAACTTGAACACTTTTGAGAATAGAAACAATAACAGTGAGGTCAAACAGTTATCAGTTCCAGGCACAGAAAGTAGAATTACTAAAAAAGACATCAAACTTGCAAAGCCTCAGTAGTTGGAAGATTATGCCTTTTTTGTCCAAGTAAATTTGGAGAAGCGGGTATTCTTTTCCAATTGGTGGGGATTTTAGCTTTCCCCATGGGCTTGTTGTCTTGGATGCATGTTTGTAGTTGTACATGTATGAATTCAGTTGCATTTTATACTTTTGCTATGTAAAGCCCATGACTGGGCTTCACATAAATGAAGCACCTAACAATTTTCTTTTCTGCAAGTTGTAACACGCGCCCGGGGGGGCCTCGCTACAGCTCGGACTCCCTCCGTTTTTGTTTGGATTGCGGTTCTAAATCTGAACCAAAGAGTCCAACTCTGGCAAATCGTTTTGAAGAAAAACAGATTTTTTGAAAAGTAGTGCCAAACATGGACTGCTTTGCCAGATTACAGAGTCGCCACCTAAATATTTTTTATGGGGGAATTTAGGAAACCCTGACTCGGTGCCGAAGGCCACGCGTCTGTCATCACCAAATGTCTTGGCTCGGGAGCTTGGGTACGATTAGGGAAGGTCAGCTATGAGCACCCCCTTTCGCCCGGTCCGAAGACCGGCCTCTACTAACCGTGATATCCGAATTTTGAAAACATTATGCGTTCTTATCCCAATTATTAACCTAGAATTACTACGTTATGCGCGCAGCAAACAAGTATAGACTAGATTGCCTAATTTGAAAATAAGCATTGCATATCCGTTTTGTTTTGAAAATGTTTCGGCATTTGCTACTCGCAAGTAGACTAAAACACGGATTGCAATGAGTTTTCCCAACTCAGACAATCCAACCTCCACCCACAGGCATTCAAACAGTTTAACTCACGTAAGCACTTAGCCGCATGGTAAGCATACTGTCATGGCAACATTCACACGCATGTGGTATGCTAAGGCGTAAATACTTACATCGTACTCCGTGCCAAAACAGTAAACTAGTTAGCAAAACATGCATGACCTAGTTCATGTTAAGATGACTAATGCAACGCATACAGAGTGCAATTAGACAGGCTCGGCTATCCTAAACATGGCATGTGAAACGCACGAGTAACACGTATTCAAGTTAGATTTGAAACACAATGCAGTTTGTATGATGTACCGAGCCCGGTGCATGTTTAGACAAATGCATGGATGCACGCATGCATTGCATAAGGTATGCTAATTTTAAATATGCCCTAATCTACCATCATAAGCGGGTAAATAAAAGGGAGAAAGAAGTGGGGATTGGAAGCCATACACCCACTCACACACACTTATTACAGATACGCCCCCACTCGGAGGGACCGAAAGAATATACAATTTAATTAACTACGCAAGCTAATTAAAATATTACAAATCAACTAAATTAATTAAAATAAAATAATTAATCTATTTAAACAGTAAATCGCCTCGGGATGAGGGCCGGATGCAACACGCACTCGGGATTGGCTTGGAATCGCACTGCCATGCACGGATTGCCTCTGTTTCCTCTGCTCTCCTCCTCAGAAAATTAACAAAGTCCCAGGAGTGCCTCTCAGGGCACTAGGGATCACCACCGGCTGGGGTAGGACACCACCGGCTGAGGGAGGAGGCCACCGGCACTGAATTTATCCATCGGCTGCAAATTGACTGCCGGTCGGCACTAAACACTGCCGGCCGGCACAAAACACCTGCAGAACCTGCAACTCACAGCAGCAGAGGGCAACAACATGCATAGCAATGCAATTCAAGATATTTATGCACTATACACACCCCTTATCATGTTTTTGACTCAAGGGGGCACATGCCTCGATTCTCGGACCACCAATCACGCATTTCTATGCATGATGGCCCAAAGAACCAAGAGTGCAAATTCAATTTGAAATGCATGCAAACCAAATAGACACAAAAGGGCGCCAAACCTCTATCATTCTCATCTCAAGAGGCCAAGCATGCGTGCTCATGATGATGCAATCCTAAGCATGTTATCTAGCATGCAACATGAACTATGCAATGCACTTATGCAAGCATACAAGCAAACATACAAAGCAAGCATGCAAACCACATAGAGGATGGACTAGAAACAAGAATTAGGCCACCCTAAAAGGCCCAAAATCAGTGGCCATGATGCTAAGGAGGTGAAGTCACAATGCATACAAACATGCAACCATACATGCTCCAACACTTAGGCATAAACAAAACAACATTCAAGCACACTTGAAATGAGTTAAACATGGACTATTAGCATGCATATGAAACTCTGAAAATTATGCAAAACATGATGCCAAATCATGCCACAAAGCAAGCCAAACATGCAACAAATGGCCCAAGACTTAAGGCTCACCAATGAGGCTTTAAACCACACTTATGCAAAACAATTATGACATGCATTGAACAACCTAAAACAGAGTTTTAGCATGTGAAAACAAAGCCAAGTGGCTACTTAGATGGCATCTAAGAGGCTTGAAATCAAAGGCATGCAACATGACCAAAACGTGGAGCATTTAACACATACTCTTAAAGCATTAAAGAGGCGTGCTAAGCAATCAAACAAACATGTATGAAGGACTAAAATAGCATGCAAAATGGTTCCAAACCATCAAAAATAATGCAAGCAAGGCATGCTACACACTCATGCTCTTAAGGCCAACAAGCCAAATACCAAGAGGCTATGAGATACAAGTTATGGTCGACCAAAACAAGTATGGACAGACCTAAAGCATGACAAAATAAGCACACAAGCTTCATGGATCTAAGCCTAGAACATGCTAAAAACAAAGGCATACAACCTAGGCATGTTAAGGCAATATTAAGGCATTACAAAGCAACTATGCAAATCATGCAAAGAGTACTAAAACCAACTTAGAAACATGTTGTATCATGGCAATATAAGCATGAAAAACAACCCAAACATGCTCAACACACACTCAAGCACAAGCTCCCTCAAGAAGCCAAATCTTGCCCTTTTCAAGGACATCAAGGAGAGGGGGTGGTCCTCTCCTTCTTGAGACTCTAAGGCATCATCTTCACCACTGAAATCCCTCAAGATTTCAGTGGTGAAGAGATCCTAAAACCAAAGTCTCGGATCTCTCACAAAATGGCACAAATAAGGCCCTTTTTAAGGCCTAAGAGTGGTCAAACTTGCTCAAACCACAAAACACTCTTAATAAACAATAAAGAGGCTTAAAAAATAGAACTTTTATGTGTTAAAGACTAAGCACAAAAACAGTTCAAAACTAGACAAAAATGGAGTGCAAGAATGGGGTAAAAAGAGCTAGTTTCTTACCCTTGATGACCACCTTCACAAAGATTGATGTGTTGGTTCCCTTGAACACCAAACCAGCTCCAAAGCTCCAAAAAAAACCTCTAGACCCTCAAGAACTCAAGGAAGGTGAAACACTAGGTGTTGGTGAGCAAAAGTGTGACACAAACACCTAGTGTACAAAACAAGAGAGAAGAAGAGAGATAGGATGTGTATCTATCCTAACCCTAAAAACCAGAGCTTGGTCTGTCTAAAATGTCTAAAAAAATCTAACCCTAAGCCAAGAAGAGGAGTGGTCCTCTTATAGGCAAGCAAAGCTTGCAAAGCTTACAAGCTAAGCTAACTAAGAGGGTCATCCCTCCATACACGTGTATGGAGGGGAACCAAAACTATACAGCTGTCTGAAAATATCTCATAAAGCAACTGCACAGTGTCCGGCCGGCAAAGAGTGTCATTTTGACAAAACTTAGTGCCGGTCGGCACAAAAGAGTGCCGGTCGGCACAATAAAGTGCCGATGGCAACACCAGCCAGCCGGTGGCCTCTAGCCACAGCCGATGGTATGTGGGGGTGCCTCACAAAGCATTCCCTGCCCTTCCAAGGCAAAACACAAGTGTTTGGTGCAAAACCAAGCACAAAACGGTCGAGTTCGGAGGTCCTGAGGCAAGGCGCGTAGCCGAGAACTCCGGGAACTCCAAACGAACACGAACATGGATAATCACCGAGTGTTCCAACGGTGACGTCCAAGTCTTGAGGACGGTCAAAAATGGGGTGTCTACAGTTGCCCCTCTTTGACAGAACTCGAAAGTCATAACAATGACGGGAGTGAATGTCAAAGCCCAGAGACGACCCATTTTTGACAAGGCCGAAGACTTGGACAAACATACAAAGCGCAAATGGTTGAACTCGCAAGCTGCCTACGTATCCCTTAGGAATCAAACCGGCGTAGTTCAGGCACAGGCATACAAGCCGCAGATAAGGTATGCGCCCGTAGGCGGGGGCAAGATGCAACTGACGATGCAAAAGGCCGAGCATAACTTATGATCATGCAAAGAAAGCTGTAATGAAGCACACATGCGACAATTTTAAGCTAGCATGCACCAGTCTACACTACAATGCAGAAAGGATGTAAGAGAATTATGCAATTCTCAATACGTCTCACTCGGGAGATACAATACCTGTGCGGCTCGTCCGGTTGCACCGGCCTCGAATGAGCCGTACATACAATATCGTGCCTGTAAAGAAAGCAAACTTAACAGGTACAATATTGTTAGCAATATGCATGACAATGCGATGATGAATGCAAAATGATATGCAAAATATACAAAACTACGTATAAACAATGCAAATGATAATCCAATGCAATTGAAACTATATGCAAACTATGTGCAGGGCAATTGAATCATGATTCAATCGTAAGCGGCTCGAAACCACACGAATGTCAAATAGATTGATGGAGGTAGCAAGTCCGTCTCCCATAGAACGATGTCTGATCTATGAGTACTTCGCACGGACACAAGAACAAGTATTGGGTGGAATGACATAAGTGGGGAAACGACCCGCTGAGGAGGGAATAATGACCCTAACGCCGGATGCAACAATTAGACTACAATGCAATGGAAATGGATACAAGGGATATGGCACGCGGGCCAAACCGAGTCTTGCCTAGGAAAGGCATGTACGCATACGAACCGCGTCTAACACAGGAAATGTGCCGCAACCCTCAAACCAAGCTCATCAAGGAATAGGAGCGTACACAAAAAACTGTGCTTCGACGTGAAAAGTAGGGGCACATACCAGACCAAGCTCAACTTGGAAAGGCGCAAGCCATAGATGGAAGTGATACAATGGATGCATGCAAATTACGATGCACTAGAAATGGATATGGATACAGAAAATGCATGACATATGCACTATACTACAATGATGATGCATGACATATGCATGTGTTGTTGTTGTTTTTTTTTTTTTTTTTTTTGGTTTTTGAAATGCATGACATATGCGGTATCTACAAATGATGCATGACAAATGCATGTTTTTTTTGTTTTTTTTTTTGAAATGCATGACATATGCAATATCTACAAATGATGCATGACAATGCATGTTGCAATGACTATGATTGCAGCTTTCCCTATCTTACCATCAGGGCGATATACTAGGTTGGTTCAGTATCCAGAATCGAGGCGTAAACACGCCGCCTCAACCTATGGGGTTTCCATACAGATTTCAAGCCGAGGGTACACCCTCCTGGGTATTTAAACCAGACTTTAGTCTCGGAAATTCCGAACCTTTGCGTTCTAGGCATAAGCCGTTCAAACTCTAGTTTTCACCGTCCCAGTTGGTCTTCTAGGAACTCACCGCAAACACAGGCTGGTGGCTTTGCCAGACCACCGAAAGTCGTTCGAGCACGACAAACACTGAAGGAATTGCATCTTCAGAGGATTTAAGGTCTCCTAGACCGGGATGCAAAATGTATGCATTTGAAATGCACATGATGCATGATGTTTGAAATGCGCGCCAACGCACGGCTTTTGAGATGCATAACAATGCTAATGGACGGGTTTAAGGTCTCGCCAGACCGTGCGTGTTTTCAGTCCCGCCGGACCATGCGTGCACAGGACGGTGTGATGCGCAAAATAGCGCGATGCGTTAGACAACGCGAGTGCACAAGATAGTGCGATGCGCAAGATAGCGCGATTGAATGCATGCAAAATGCAATGAGATGCGCAAAATAGCGCGATGCGTTAGACAACGCGAGTGCACAAGACGGTGCGATATGATGCATGCCGAATGCGATGGGGTGCACCTCAATGCATCGAAGGTCTTGCACCTCCCGAGGATTTAAGGTCTCCTAGACCGTGCGTGTTTAAGGTCTCGCCAGACCGTGCGTGTTTTCGGTCCCGCCGGACCCGGCTTGTAGGATGAAATGCTCATGAGGCACGCATACCTCATTTGATGGAAAATGAAGTGCAAAACGGGGCATACGTGCCTCGAGATGCAATGAAATGCAAAATGAGGCAACGCATACCTCATTTGATGGAAAATGAAGTGCAAAACGAGGCATACGTGCCTCGAGATGCAATGAAATGTGAAATGAGGCACGCATACCTCATTTGATAGAAAAAGAAGTGCAAAACGAGGCATACGTGCCTCGAGATGCAATGAAATGCAAAATGAGGCACGCGTATCTCATTTGATGGAAAATGAAGTGCAAAACGAGGCATACGTGCCTCGAGATGCAATGAAATGCGAAATGAGGCACGCATACCTCATTTGATAGAAAAAGAAGTGCAAAACGAGGCATACGTGCCTCGAGATGCAATGAAATGCAAAATGAGGCACGCGTACCTCATTTGATGGAAAATGAAGTGCAAAACGAGGCATACGTGCCTCGAGATGCAATGAAATGCGAAATGAGGCACGCATACCTCATTTGATAGAAAAAGAAGTGCAGAACAGTGCAAGTCCCAAGGGATGCGCGGAACGGCGCGATGCGACCCCCCCCGGGCAATGCGATGGATGCATGCAACGCACGCGGGGCAACTTTTTGAACCTTATAGAAGACAAAAGGATACAATCTTTGCTTGAATTTGAGTGCCACGCACAGAAGACACGGTCCGAGGTCAAAACGGAGGCCGGTTGAGCGTCGGGGATGCACTTTCTTGCACTTTCTTGAGCTATGAGGACCCAAAACCCCTTACTTTGCCTAAACAAGACCTTGGGAACACCACCGGCTGGGTGGGGTGGTGACCGGCTGGCCACCGGCTGCAGAAAAATTCCATCGGCACAATATTGTGCCGACCGGCACAAAATAGTGCCGACCGGCAGAAAATGCCTGATCGGGGGCAGTTTTGACAATTTGCCTCGGGTTTTATAAAATAGGGCTTGAAACCCTATTCCTTTCACTTTGCTACCGCCGAAATCACTCTCTCTATCTCTCTAGAGCTTTGTTCTCTCATTTTTTCGCCGTTTTCCTCGTGTTTTCGCACCACTTTACCGTCGGATTCGCGATATTCTTCGCGTTTCGGACATTTCCATCCGATCGAAATCTCATTTCGGGATTTCCTTTGCTATTTTCGCCTTTTCGGGACTTGTTCCCCTCGATTTTCTCTACACTTCCGTGTATTTTCATCTCCCGGCCTTTCCGGCCATTTTCGGCCCGCTCGGGGTTGACCTTTTCGGTTGACCTTTCGTATTCTTGTTCGGTTTTCCTTTTGCGACTATTTTCTCATCCCCATTGCCATGGCTGACGACATTCCACCTGTCGGGACTCCCCCGGATCACGAGATGGATCCCGGGGTCAAGCTCCTCCCGCTGAGCGAGCGCCCATTTGATCCGGCGACCTACCGGCCGGCTATTCATATTCTACCACCTGATGGACTTCGCCACTTCCGCGGCTTCGACCGAGCGCTGGACCCGGAGCTTCTCCTGCGCGAGCCGGCCTCTCACTTGTCCTTCGGCGCTTCCGAGGTAACATCTTAATCTACTTTATTTTCTGCAATATAGGACTTTTAACTGTCAACTGCCATAGCTGATCACATTCCTTAACTGCTTTAGATCTGATACACTGTGCGCTGTAGTTGATTGTAGACAACCTCACAACTGATATCTGCTTAGGACCGACACACATGCACACACACTGACCTAGCATGAATCACCCAAACACACGGCACACATTGCACTTTTGACATGAACTTACCGACACCCGGTGCTTATTTGAATTAGAAAACTCGCACGCATGCTAGACTTGCACTGAATCACACAAACACGTAGACGCATCACACGTTGGTAATTCACTGAAACATACCGGGACCCGGCATCCGTTTGAACTTTGAAAAACACGCACACATGCCATGTTTACACTGATCCCCATGGGAGTACTGACACATCACAGGCCGTAGTCCACCTACTGGTGCACTGAAACCTGACATTTGCTTGCATCTGAAAAACGCGCACATGTGCACCAAGTTTACACTGGACCACTCAAAACACATTGACGCATCACGCGCCGTAGTTTACTGTAAGCACACCGGTACCCGGTTTCTGTTTTGAATCTGAAAACTCGCACGCATGCTATATTTGTATCGACTTTAACATGTTTCCTCAGAACTGTACATCTCATATTGCTTTGCAACTATTTGCTTGAAAACAGGGAGATTCCCATGCCATCCGCGGGTATGGGAATGTCGCGGCTCGAGAGTGGTACTTGGATTTTCCCGAGGCGGTTCGACGCATTGTGGACGATTCGGGCTTCGGTCCCTTTTGCAGGGGACTTTCCAGGCTCTCCGCCTGCAGACCTCTCCTTGCCGCCTTGGCAGAGAGGTGGTGGGACACCACTGATTCATTCCACTTGTCGGTGGCAGGGGACATGACGATGACCCCTTACGATTTCTCGGTGCTCACCGGCATCGGGGTAGGGGGTGATCCGATCCCTTTTGACATCGATATGGATGAGTGGACCGCCGCTCAGGTCTACCTCCTTGGCGCGGCACCGCCTCTTGCGCGCCCCGGCTATGTCAGGTATTCTTGGTTCGAGGTGCAGTTCAGGGTCCAGCCCCTCCTCGTTGACGCAGCTCCGATGACCCCGGAGGCCGTGGAGAGATATGCACGCGGCTTCCTGATGTTCCTATTCGGGACGACTCTCTTCGCCGACCGGGCGAACACAGTGCCCCTCTGCCTTCTCAGCGCACTAGTGGACGTCCGGGACCTCCTGCGATATGACTGGGGCGGCGCCGCTCTGGCCACCCTCTACGGCTACATGAGCTCAGTCTCCCGTGGCAGCGGGCAGTTGCTCGGGGGCTACTGGCGAGCTTGGGAGGTATGTCTTCTTCTCTGCTTTACATTTCTGCTCTATATACCTTCTGTATTCTGTACTGTACACTGCTCACACTGACTGTATACTGTACACGCGGCACACACATACTCTGCTTTACACTGACTGTACAATGCTCACACTGTACACTCTGCAAAATACACACAACACATGGCTCTGTTATTTCTGCTTCACTCTGTATTCTGCTTTATCTGATGGTCACACTGACATCTATTTTGTAGCTGTGGGTGTATGCCTACTTCCCCAGGCTGGAGCCAGTGCCGGAGACGGAGACTCCCCTGGTCATCCCGTTCTCCCGCCGCTACGACGGGCGATGCACCCGGAGGCCGCGAGAGACTTTCAGCTTCTTCCGTCGCTATTTCGACACCATTACTCCTGCCGAGGTATGTTTTACTTGCAGTTCATTTAAGCTTCGCTTTTCCACTGTATATTTGCACTACCAGTAGATAACAAACTGTATTTCAATTCAGATCACTTGGCAGCCTTGGGCTCCACTGCCAGCCGTGGCGCGAGATCGGTTTGCCGGCGCCGTTGCCACCTCGCGTTATCGGATTTTGCTCGAGGGCCCGGTCTGTCGAGCTTGGTACCTGGGCGAGCGCTTCTTGCGTCAGACCCTAGGCCTGCCTGAGCAGATAGTCCCGGTGCATCCTCCTGAGCATATGAGGGACACCGAGCGTTTCACCGCTGAGCAGATGGCGGACTACACCATCGGTTGGGAGGCGGACGGCTTCAGAGGCGAGGGCGATTACTCAGAGTACGTCCGGACCTTCATCATGCGGCCGTTGAGTGGTGGTCGCCGAGCTGAGAGAGAGAGAGACCTGCGGCGCCAGCGGCCGGAGTAGGAGTAGGAGGGGGAGCGCCGAGGAGGGCTCGAGTCCGCGGCAGAGGCGGGGTTCAGAGAGGACGGGGGGCCGGTTGGCCTGCTCTGCCCACTATGCTGACATACAGAGGGCAGAGTGGGGAGACCTTTCAGATCCCCTTTGCTCCTCCCCCGGTTGGTCATGAGTTGGCCGGTATTCCCGACTTGCCTCCGGTATGTATCACTTCATTTCGTATCTTGCATTGTCATTCCATTTCAGTTTATTTGGTATTCCACAGAATACTGATGCATCTGATACTTTTGCAGGCGTCCTCCGAGTACACCCGGCAGTCCGTGGAGTTGAATGCCTCCATGATGGGGATGCTGCAGCGGACCTTCGACATCCTGGCCCTTTACGGCATTCCGGTATGTTTCCTCTGACTGTTTCATACAATCTGATATACTGCGCAAAACCTGATAACTGCTCACGGCACTCACACACTGTACTCATACACTGCATTCTGCACTGATTCACTGCTCACGGCATCCACATACACTGTACTCATACACTGCATTCTGCACTGATTCACTGCTCACGGCATTCACATACACTGTACTCATACACTGCATTCTGCACTGATTCACTGCTCACGGCATTCACATTATTCTGATGTGTTCACCTTTCATGCTTTTTCAACCTCCCTTCCAGATTCCTCCGGTGGGCGGCGCTCCAGCTGGACCTCCCATTTCTACTAGGGATGGCAGAGCCTATCCCCGCACCAGAGGAGGGCATACTTTCGCCGGGAGCAGCTCGCAGGCTCCAGTTCCAGATGATGAGTTTGAGGAGGAGGCGGAGTCATCCGAGGAGGAGGCCGGGGGCAGCTCGGGCTCGGGCTCGGATAGTGACACTTCTGGTGATGCTCCTGGACTCCTGCCCAGGAAGAGGGCGAGGACAGATCCCCCAGCGCGAGGCCACTGATGGTGCTGATGACCCAGATTTTTGCTGTTTTTTTTTTCTTATTTCTTTTCTTATACTTTCTCTTTTGTTGGTAGATAGAGTATTTTGTACTGCCGCAGGCAGATTTTGTTTCCAAAACTTATGTACTTGAAAAGATGATATGAAATGAAACAAACTTTTTGTCTGAAAAAGTGTTTACATTTGTGTATATTTCATACCCTGCACTGCATTGCATCATATTACACCTCAAATGTACATGATATTGATCTGTTGTCTGAAAATCGAGCATTTGCACTATGATAATCGGATAACCAACCAATTAACAGCAAACAACTCATACAAACCACTACTCAAACTGGACACACAGCCCGTACTCTGCTGGGGATTAGTCTGCATGCAGCCCATAACACAGCACTCGGTCCATTCTGCACACAGCAAACCCTGAACAAATAACCCTATCCGACAAGACGGATCACAAAACTGAAACGGTTGAAGTTGAAACTCACTCGGATGTCCCAAATTTCCTTTTCTTTCTCTTGCTTCGCACGAATGTAGAGAATGGCACAACATTCTGAGCACAAACAATTTTTTGAAATAAATAAGGGTTTTCAACCGGGGTATCGAGCCTACCACAGAACACAGCGAGACAGACTCAAACAGAGAAAAAGGCACACGACCTGAACACGACGAGACACATTCGGAAAAGACTCAAAGCTAAAGCCGAAACCGATGAATCAAAAGACACGACACACGGACATGTTTACACAAGGAGAGACCTCGAATCTCGGGCCAATTCCTCCCGGCCATTCCCTCCTGGTTTCTGATTCTCACAATCTCACTCGGCTTTTCTCTTTCCCTCGATTTACCTTTTCTCGCCCTCTCTTTCTACCCTATTCTCTTCTCTCTACACCTCTCTCATTCATCAGCCCCTCCCCAGAGTGGTTGATAGGTAAACGAGAGGTTGTGGGTTCACGCCCAACACTGTTAGCTCACGGCTATTTCTTCTGACGAATGGAGCGCCTTTCCGGCGAGTATGTTGACGGGGGAGAGACAGAAGACCAGACTCAACTGTGCCCCTAGTTCGTCACTTTGACCATTTTTTTGTTTTCTTCCTAAAACAGTTTTGATCAAAATGAGAGTTGGATTAACACACTTATGCAATTTTTGATTTGAAAATCATGCGAATCAGGCTGTGAGCACTGAAGATTCTCCTTCTGGGTCCAAACATGGTCCGATTTGAAAAATGGAATAGTTTTCGAGAAAATAAGTCAACTTTAGTGAAAATTTTCAAAAACTATTTTTTGCAAACAATCAATGCTCAACGAGCGCGGAACTTACCCTCGAGATATGTAACCTCGGATCGCAGGTAATGGAAATTACCCCTAGCTTAAAAGGGGGGGAAAGGCAACGGAAAGTTGCCCCTGGTTTGGATGGTAACTCAGGGCAACTTACGGCACTGCATGGCAACGGAAAGTTGCCCTTTGTTTGGATGGTGCCGCGGCATGTCGTAAGCCAGTCCTTGTTGATGTCGATTGGACCCTCAGACGCGGAGGAGCCGAAGACGGTTTGAATCAATATATGGACACAGTCACCTGGAAGGTGTTGGTGGTTGGACGTCAAGAGGAAGTTGATCACGTAGTTCCAAGTTGCTGCAACCGACACATTGGATTCGGAGGAGGCAAAAGTGATCAAAACCATGACATGGACTGAGACGCTATGGAAGCGTTGGGGGCTGGACTTCAGGGTGAAGTTGCCTACGTATCCCAAACATGGGAATCAAGCCTTACGTAGTTCCGGTTAAGGTACACTCGGGTATTTTAACCTTCACTGTTTAGGCTCTAATTTTTGCCAAGGTGCCCAATGCGGGTTTTCGACCTTGCGAGCTATGTTTTTCTTCTTTTCATTTCTTTTTCTTTTCTTTTTGCATTTTCATTTCTTTTTCTTCTCTTTTCTTGCTTCTTTTTTTTGCATTTTTCTCTTTTTGTATTTTTCCTTTTTTTCTTTTTTTTCTTTGCTCTAACTTTTGCCTGGACCGCCCTTCCGGGTTTTCGGCCCAGCGAGCCTCTCAAAGGGTAAAAGTGTAGCAAGCCCATGCCAAATGGTTTTGAGATTGAGGCCTTTCTGTATCCAAGAGAGTGACTGCGGTGTTGATTTGCATAAGAATCCATCACGGTTGCTTCATGAGCCTTGCCTGGTGGGATCTGATCTCCACGATCTGGCTTTGATGCCTCTTGCTCGAGGGCTGCTTCAAAATGGGCCACACAGGCGTTTCATGACACTGTTGAATGTTCTGAACGGATTCCGGTTCACAACAGATAAATCGAATCTTGAGACCGAGAGCGATCCTGGGCCACACAGTCTCAAGAGCGATTCCACACAAGTCTTCGCGAGACTGCACAAAATATTTTGTTTTTGAAAGTTTTTAAGAAAGCGACAAATCGCTCGTGCTGAAGATAGTGTGGAACCAGTCTGACTCAACCAGGATCCTTCTCAGTACTCACACCGACAAGCATGATTTCATTCATAAAAAAAGCTTAGCATGCGTTTCTTTCTCTCAGAATGATCAAAATTTTGCAAAACCCGAGGAATTACTTCCTCTTCATTTTCATCACCGCAGTGTTTGAAAAGGGTTTTATGAAAAGCTTAGGTCATCATAACGATGTTCAAGGCACGAGAGAGCAGGCGGTACGCACTGTCGTTCCATTCACACCCTTTGGCACGGCAACTCAAATAGCAACAAATACGGCACATGATAGCCACGGCTGTTTTATTCAGATTTGTTGGCATAACTGGCTCCTTGACAGAAACAGACTCAAAAAGCAAAAACAACTGTTTATAAGATAAAATGGTGTTTGAGGCAACAACCCCGAAATCACCATGGTATTCTATACAAGAGGGACTGACTCATTACAATTAGACAGACCCTTAAGCAAAAGGAATGTCTCAAAACAATGAGACAGGCTCAAGACAAAACAGAAGACTGACTCGACACCCAAGTCAGAATTTACAGAAATTAATAGGTGCCCAAAAATGCGTGCCAAACGCCACATCCAAAAATGCGCCAAGCATTGCCCACAGGCGGTTCACCCTCTGATTACATACTCGCAGTATCTATGTCCTTAAAATCCAAGAACTCTGTAGTGACTGACTTGGCCGAGGTGGGTGGGAGGATAACCTCGTTGTCAATCAGATCCTGCACCTCGTGACGGAGGCGAAAACAATTGTCAGTGGCATGGCCTGTCTGCTGATGGTACGCACAGTACAGAGAAGCATCATGTGCGGCAGGGAGATTCTTCGGTAGGGGTCGGGGCTCCAAGGGTTTGAGATGCCCCTTTTTGGCCAAAATCAACAGTGCCCTAGACAGAGGCATGTAAAGAGGGTGGAAGACCCTGTGCCCTCGGGGCAGATACTTTGGGGCCTGAGCACTCTTGCTAGATGCACTAGCGAACGGATCGGCGGGGGTGGCCTTGGATTTCTGATCCCTTCCGGATGCAAGATTGGGAGCGGAAAGAACTGTTTTGGCATGACGGGGCCTGTCCCGATTCTCTGATTGACTGGAACTGCCCTCAGGCGGAGTGGGGAAAGCACCCTCCACAGCTTTTGTCACAACTGCAGATATCTGTTGCTTGTTCATCCCCCTGGCTTTCAAAGCTTCTACTGCCCACAGCAGTTGTCCGATAGGGTCAGCATCTGTCTTCATCTTGCCTTTATCTCTGGCCTCGGCCTGATCTAGAGTTTGGTTTGCTGCGTCGTTACCATAACTGGAGGTCATCTCCGGTTGGTTGAGCTCAATCACAATTCGTCCCAGTAACGGGGGCTCCTGGGGTATGAAGCCTCCGACATATGGTGCGGCTGGCGGCGAAACTGACATTCCATAGGCGAGATCCGTCACGGATCTTTGAAGATCACCTATCATCCCCATTAGTTCAAATGTAGTGGGCTCGCGAGCCTGATATAGCTGAGGGCCCAAACTGGGTGCGCGGCCGGCGATCTGGGCGGATGCGGCATGTCAACGGTAGTCTCATCGTGTAGGGTGATTCCTTGATCCAACGCGGCCGTCATGACCACGATTTCTTCTGAATTCTGCGTCATGCTAAGTCCTGCCGCAGCAAGGAGAAGACACTAACTGTTCTGGATCGACCCTCTGAATCTCTGAACCTTGAAACAGAAAACAAACAGTATTTCAGCCCCAAACAGATCAAGCGCGGGTGTAGCCGGATAACCGTACTCTACTACTGATCACTGTTCCCCAGAATCACTATTCAAAGCTGAACTGATACCCGCAGATACAACTGATTCTCAACAACACTGATACTGGTGCCCTCAGGCCGGATACCCAAACTTGCAAACTGATATATGCGTTCCCTGCAGAAACACACTCTAAAAGCACATAACAGGTAGAAGAGAGCCAATACATCCCTATGTTTGGGGTAGGGTTTCCCTGTCCTATTTTGTCAGGAGCTAGGGTTTCACTATGCACACAGCAGTTTCAAACAACCTATATCGGGTGAGCAACCTGTCCTAGTTTGGAATGGTCACTATGGATTCCGATATGCACTAGGTCGAATGGTCAAAAGGGGTGCCCCGGTAAAACCGGAGTTTGTGTTCCCATGCTGTCAGAGCCCATAACCGGTCAGCCTTATGGTCATGCCTTGACAAGACAAGCCTCCGGCAAACCGTTCAGGAATGGCAGATGGCAAACACGGTGTCCTAGGCGCACCAATGCACATACAATGCAAAGAGACACATAAACGAAATCAAAACAGGATATCACGAGTTCGAGTCAAGCTCTCTAAAGATCCCCAGCAGAGTTGCCAGAAACTGTAACACACGCCCGGGGGGGCCTCGCTACAGCTCGGACTCCCTCCGTTTTTGTTTGGATTGCGGTTCTAAATCTGAACCAAAGAGTCCAACTCTGGCAAATCGTTTTGAAGAAAAACAGATTTTTTGAAAAGTAGTGCCAAACATGGACTGCTTTGCCAGATTACAGAGTCGCCACCTAAATATTTTTTATGGGGGAATTTAGGAAACCCTGACTCGGTGCCGAAGGCCACGCGTCCGTCATCACCAAATGTCTTGGCTCGGGAGCTTGGGTACGATCGGGGAAGGTCAGCTATGAGCACCCCCTTTCGCCCGGTCCGAAGACCGGCCTCTACTAACCGTGATATCCGAATTTTGAAAACATTATGCGTTCTTATCCCAATTATTAACCTAGAATTACTACGTTATGCGCGCAGCAAACAAGTATAGACTAGATTGCCTAATTTGAAAATAAGCATTGCATATCCGTTTTGTTTTGAAAATGTTTCGGCATTTGCTACTCGCAAGTAGACTAAAACACGGATTGCAATGAGTTTTCCCAACTCAGACAATCCAACCTCCACCCACAGGCATTCAAACAGTTTAACTCACGTAAGCACTTAGCCGCATGGTAAGCATACTGTCATGGCAACATTCACACGCACGTGGTATGCTAAAGCGTAAATACTTACATCGTACTCCGTGCCAAAACAGTAAACTAGTTAGCAAAACATGCATGACCTAGTTCATGTTAAGATGACTAATGCAACGCATACAGAGTGCAATTAGACAGGCTCGGCTATCCTAAACATGGCATGTGAAACGCACAAGTAACACGTATTCAAGTTAGATTTGAAATACAATGCAGTTTGTATGATGTACCGAGCCCGGTGCATGTTTAGACAAATGCATGGATGCACGCATGCATTGCATAAGGTATGCTAATTTTAAATATGCCCTAATCTACCATCATAAGCGGGTAAATAAAAGGGAGAAAGAAGTGGGGATTGGAAGCCATACACCCACTCACACACACTTATTACAGATACGCCCCCACTCGGAGGGACCGAAAGAATATACAATTTAATTAACTACACAAGCCAATTAAAATATTACAAATCAACTAAATTAATTAAAATAAAATAATTAATCTATTTAAACAGTAAATCGCCTCGGGATGAGGGCCGGATGCAACACGCACTCGGGACTGGCTTGGAATCGCACTGCCATGCACGGATTGCCTCTGTTTCCTCTGCTCTCCTCCTCAGAAAATTAACAAAGTCCCAGGAGTGCCTCTCAGGGCACTAGGGATCACCACCGGCTGGGGTAGGACACCACCGGCTGAGGGAGGAGGCCACCGGTACTGAATTTATCCATCGGCTGCAAATTGACTGCCGGTCGGCACAAAACACTGCCGGCCGGCACAAAACACCTGCAGAACCTGCAACTCACAGCAGCAGAGGGCAACAACATGCATAGCAATGCAATTCAAGATATTTATGCACTATACACACCCCTTATCATGTTTTTGACTCAAGGGAGCACATGCCTCGATTCTCGGACCACCAATCACGCATTTCTATGCATGATGGCCCAAAGAACCAAGAGTGCAAATTCAATTTGAAATGCATGCAAACCAAATAGACACAAAAGGGCGCCAAACCTCTATCATTCTCATCTCAAGAGGCCAAGCATGCGTGCTCATGATGATGCAATCCTAAGCATGTTATCTAGCATGCAACATGGACTATGCAATGCACTTATGCAAGCATACAAGCAAACATACAAAGCAAGTATGCAAACCACATAGAGGATGGACTAGAAACAAGAATTAGGCCACCCTAAAAGGCCCAAAATCAGTGGCCATGATGCTAAGGAGGTGAAGTCACAATGCATACAAACATGCAACCATACATGCTCCAACACTTAGGCATAAACAAAACAACATTCAAGCACACTTGAAATGAGTTAAACATGGACTATTAGCATGCATATGAAACTCTGAAAATTATGCAAAACATGATGCCAAATCATGCCACAAAGCAAGCCAAACATGCAACAAATGGCCCAAGACTTAAGGCTCACCAATGAGGCTTTAAACCACACTTATGCAAGACAATTATGACATGCATTGAACAACCTAAAACAGAGTTTTAGCATGTGAAAACAAAGCCAAGTGGCTACTTAGATGGCATCTAAGAGGCTTGAAATCAAAGGCATGCAACATGACCAAAACGTGGAGCATTTAACACATACTCTTAAAGCATTAAAGAGGCATGCTAAGCAATCAAACAAACATGTATGAAGGACTGAAATAGCATGCAAAATGGTTCCAAACCATCAAAAATAATGCAAGCAAGGCATGCTACACACTCATGCTCTTAAGGCCAACAAGCCAAATACCAAGAGGCTATGAGATACAAGTTATGGTCGACCAAAACAAGTATGGACAGACCTAAAGCATGACAAAATAAGCACACAAGCTTCATGGATCTAAGCCTAGAACATGCTAAAAACAAAGGCATACAACCTAGGCATGTTAAGGCAATATTAAGGCATTACAAAGCAACTATGCAAATCATGCAAAGAGTACTAAAACCAACTTAGAAACATGTTGTATCATGGCAATATAAGCATGAAAAACAACCCAAACATGCTCAACACACACTCAAGCACAAGCTCCCTCAAGAAGCCAAATCTTGCCCTTTTCAAGGACATCAAGGAGAGGGGGTGGTCCTCTCCTTCTTGAGACTCTAAGGCATCATCTTCACCACTGAAATCCCTCAAGATTTCAGTGGTGAAGAAATCCTAAAACCAAAGTCTCGGATCTCTCACAAAATGGCACAAATAAGGCCCTTTTCAAGGCCTAAGAGTGGTCAAACTTGCTCAAACCACAAAACACTCTTAATAAACAATAAAGAGGCTTAAAAAACAGAACTTTTATGTGTTAAAGACTAAGCACAAAAACAGTTCAAAACTAGGCAAAAATGGAGTGCAAGAATGGGGTAAAAAGAGCTAGTTTCTTACCCTTGATGACCACCTTCACAAAGATTGATGTGTTGGTTCCCTTGAACACCAAACCAGCTCCAAAGCTCCAAAACAAACCTCTAGACCCTCAAGAACTCAAGGAAGGTGAAACACTAGGTGTTGGTGAGCAAAAGTGTGACACAAACACCTAGTGTACAAAACAAGAGAGAAGAAGAGAGATAGGATGTGTATCTATCCTAACCCTAAAAACCAGAGCTTGGTCTGTCTAAAATGTCTAAAAAAAACTAACCCTAAGCCAAGAAGAGGAGTGGTCCTCTTATAGGCAAGCAAAGCTTGCAAAGCTTACAAGCTAAGCTAACTAAGAGGGTCATCCCTCCATACACGTGTATGGAGGGGAACCAAAACTATACAGCTGTCTGAAAATATCTCATAAAGCAACTGCACAGTGTCCGGCCGGCAAAGAGTGTCATTTTGACAAAACTTAGTGCCGGTCGGCACAAAAGAGTGCCGATGGCAACACCAACCAGCCGGTGGCCTCTAGCCACAGCCGGTGGTATGTGGGGGTGCCTCACAAAGCATTCCCTGCCCTTCCAAGGCAAAACACAAGTGTTTGGTGCAAAACCAAGCACAAAACGGTCGAGTTCGGAGGTCCTGAGGCAAGGCGCGTAGCCGAGAACTCCGGGAACTCCAAACGAACACGAACATGGATAATCACCGAGTGTTCCAACGGTGACGTCCAAGTCTTGAGGACGGTCAAAAATGGGGTGTCTACACAAGTACAATTTTCTTCTGCCATGCATGCATAGAATTATTCTAATGCTAGTTGGGATTTGAATATTTGATTTACAACATTATTATTGCTCTAAAAACTTCCATGCTTACTCATCACTTCCAATCAATTTTGCTTGATGCAGTCATATTAGAAGGCTCTGAGAGCAGATCCATCATACAAACCAGCAGCAGAATGCCTGGCAATTGTTTTGACAGATCTTGGAACAAGCTTAAAGCTTGCTGGCAACACTAAGGAGGGAATTCGGAAATACTATGAAGCTATTAAAATAGATCCGCATTATGCTGTAAGTTTATGTTCCTCCTAGTACCTCCTCTTTGATGTAGACAACTTTTAGTTTGCTTCATTATATATTCTGATGCATTTAGTTTGCATGTGCAGCCTGCATATTACAACCTTGGTGTCGTTTATTCTGAAATGATGCAATATGACATGGCCCTTAATTGCTATGAGAAGGCTTCTTTGGAGAGGCCCATGTATGCTGAAGCATATTGCAACATGGGTGTCATCTATAAGAACCGTGGAGACTTGGAATCCGCTATTGCCTGTTATGAGAGGTAGTCTATTTGTTAGAATCATATTTGTTTTCTGCAGGTGTTTGAAAAATATTTAGTATTTGATTGTAGTTTTCTCTGCTGATGCCGTGTGTGCTTTATGCTTCTGCTTTCTCAGGTGTCTGGCTGTGTCTCCAAACTTCGAGATTGCAAAAAATAACATGGCAATTGCGTTGACAGATTTAGGAACAAAAGTGGTTTCTGAGACAGTCGTTGGCTCTCGTACTCTTCTTCACGTAGTCACATCATGTTAAACTGCATGAAATAATTCAGGGTTTTATAACCTGCAGAACTTTTCTGTCCTTTGCAATGTTATTATTTTGATTGTGACTTCATCCAGTAATGTCATAGTCACCATTTTGGAATCACGATCTGCTGTTAGATTAGTTGGAGTTGCTGCAATTTGTTTTGCTGATTTCGTGCTGTAACACAGTCCATGCCATGGTGCCTCAATATTATTGTTATTGAATTTGAAAGTTTCAGTCTTCCATTATGTGCAACTCATCTGCCTAGATCCATCTGGAACATGGAAGATGATGTCAAAACAAAATTTCATGTTCAGATTGAGGGGCTGTCACCCAACATATTATCACAATTTCTTTCTTTTACATATGGACTATAATTAGGGAGGAGAGAATTTCCAAGGATTATTTATAACAGAACAGTTTTCAACAATTGCTTGTAAAAATCATATTGTTCATTCTTTTATCGTGAGTAATTTTTTTTCTTCGATTTTGGATTCACGATATATTCAGGTTAAATTGGAGGGAGACATCAATCAAGGTGTGGCGTACTACAAGAAGGCTTTGTATTACAATTGGCACTATGCTGATGCCATGTATAATCTAGGTGTTGCATATGGGGAAATGCTGAACTTTGACATGGTAAATAGTAGTAAAGAAGAATTATGTTCTCTTTCTCTGTCACTCTGTCTGATGTTTGTTTCTTTCATTCTCAACAGCCTTCATGTGTATGAAACTGATCTTGTTAAATACTAGTATTTGTTAGAAAATATTTTATTACTATTTTATTTCTCTCTAAAACCATCTATCTATTATACTTTTCTGTTGGTTCCTTTATTGAGTGAAAACTAGATCTTGAGAAGTTTGATTTCACAATCTTTATCTGTGCAGGCAATTGTGTTTTATGAACTTGCTTTCCACTTCAATCCCCACTGTGCGGAGGCATGCAACAATTTAGGAGTGATATACAAGGACCGTGACAACCTTGATAAAGCTGTGGAATGTTATCAGGCAATTTTGTTAAAAACCATACTAAGGGTATTTGAAATTTCTCAAACTAAATTAAGGACCTGTATTTTTTATAAATTCCATGGACTTGTATGTAATTTTCTCTTTTACATTTTTTATTTTTATTTTTGTTTTTTTGATTGGAGACAATGTTATGACAAATCCAATCAGGTTAAAGCCTCGAGTGCTGCTATTTGTCCCATCATATTACATTAGATCCTTCACTTTTTTAGACTCCCACTCATCAAAATTGATCTCTATCATTTTTCCTTTAAATACCCATCATAATCCCAATCATACACATTCTTCTTTGAACCCGACACCAGCCTCCCTCTTTCTTTGGTAGCATTGCCTCTCTCGTGTAGCTCCCTTTCTTAGTCACCCTCCACCTCCGATGACCCTCCACTCTTGAGGTAGAGAGGAGAAAAAGCAAGCTTCCATGTTTGCCAATGGGTACAATTACGTTTATGACTATTTTTTTGAAGTACCATGTTTCATAGATGCTTAGCCAGATTGCAATCCTGAAAATGGGCTTTCATTAAATGGTAAGATTAACCTTTAATTCCCCATCTAAAGATGAATAAAATTACCTCCAATCTGGAAAACCTCTGTTAGATACATAGTCCAAGTTCGCAAACAAACCCTTTGTGGAAAAATAATTCCATTCTTGATTAAAGTAAGCAAATCTTGTACCACTAATGTTTAAGTTAATATGTGTGTGTTATTTTTGTTAGGTGTTTGATAGGGAAATGATGTTGGCTACCTGTTTTGGGTGGTTATATTTAATTTTTGGCAGGGGTGGTGATGGAGAATTGAGATTGGGAATCCGAAGAGCAGCTCAAGTCAAAACTGATTCTACTTTTCTAGCTCTTTCTAGCCAGAAGTTGAATGTTGGCACTATCAGTGCTGTTGTCAATGCTATATCTATGAGAAACGTGTTCAACGTTCACTACAATCCTAGGTATTTGAAGTCATACCAATTATTTTTCTGTAGGAAGAGTCATATTGACAATTTTATTGTATGTATGGTTAGATTGGTTTTGTAAAATGGTCCGGGTACGTAAAAATGGCTTTCTCTCTACGTACCAAAAAAGAAAATAAAAAGAGAAAAAAGAATTAGCCTGCCTTTCTTCTTAACATAGCAATATTTGATGTTTTGTTTGCATTTGCTTATTTTGATGAAAAAGGTTATTACTGAATATTTATAAAGGTAGCTGACCTGTGTGATATCAATCCAGTACATATGTTAGTATGCGCGTACTCTTTGGAAGAAGGCTGTTTAGGTGTGACAAGTTTTTGTGATTCAGCCATTCTAGAAAATCTAAACTGATTAGATGTTTGTATGAAAGTCAAATCTAGTGTATTTGTAGATTTTCCAACTTCCTACTGTTTGAAGGAAATTGTCGAATTCTTTAATAACATAGCATATGGGTTTTAGTATAAATAGCTCTATGTCAAGTACTATATTCAGATGGCTTTCAGAAATTGACTTGCCAAAGAACTGCCAAAAATAGTAACAATTAAGATAAATATATATATGTAAATAATATAATTAAGTAATCAAGCAATGAAGATATCATATTTTGTTGTTTTGACATCTTATTGATTATCATTTTTAGATATTGCTCTTTCAGTTGGTGCTAGTATCCATATTTTCTTTTGAACTTAGAATTAGCCAATGCCCAAAATCTAGTAGAGACTACTGTACATCTCTTGTAAATTGGTGAGGCAATTCATCATAGACGCCTCTTAATAATTTTGACCAGTTCTTGAATATTATGTGCAATTTACAGTGTTTACATAGTTGTTGTATGGATATTAGATTTTTTTACTTACTTCATAGTTGTTGCTTCTGCTTGGTTTGTAACAGGTTGCATTGTATAAGCTATTGTCTACATACGGTTAGGCAAGGTCATGTTCCTATATATATATATATTATATTAAAAATAACTTTCTACGGCATGCAAAATTATACCGTGAAAAGTGTAATGATTTATGGCATGTAAGAAAATGTCGTAGAAGATTATATACGGCATACAAGGCATGTCATAAATATATTAAAAATGACCTTCTACGGCATACAAAATTATGTCGCGAAAAATGTGATGATTTATGACATGCAAAAAAATGTCGTAAAATACTATATACGGCATACAAAGTATGCCATAAATATATTAAAAATAATCTTCTACGGCATGCAAAATTTTGTCATGAAAAGTATGATGATCTATGACATGATAAAAATGTCGTAAAAAGTTATATACGACATACATAGTATGTCATTAATGTTTAATTTATTACTTTTTACAACTTTACCTGCATGCCGTAAATGACGCTCAACTTTTCACGGCATGTCATATAACAGCATTTGTGTGCATGCCGTGAAAGAGTTTTTACGGCATGCATTGCAAGCCGTAAAAAGTCAATTTTGTTGTAGCGAAGGGACTAAGTCCCTTTCTGCCTAATCTATATATACATTATGACGTGAGGATGATATGTATTTATGTATATAAAAAGTTTAAAATTGTTCCATCTCATATAAGTCTACACAACTCAATGGACGTTGTATATTGTTATTTGCTTCCGCAGCCCCTTACTATTTGTTAATCTGTTCAGAGGCCGTAGGTAATCCTCGGATTACTGGCCGGTTACGATGCCAAACCTATAGGGGCGGGTTTGGGTCGTGACACAAACATTAATTCAACTACAAAAAAAAAATCCAATCATCTTTCTAAATATAAAAAATTTTAACTTATTAAAATAATCAAAAATTAAAATAATTTATTAAAATAGCCAACTATCCTAACACTCACAAATATACTTTACTATTTTAGCCCACGGCTAAAACAGTCCATAGTAAAGATTATGATTACGAATTGATGAGACAGAAAAGAGTTGACTCTCGATCATCTAGATAAAGGGGAAATTACCCATAGGTCCCATGTGAAACATATGGTCTCCATTTAATCCCATAACTTTTTCACTACACCCAAAAGTCCTTTCCTCTCTCTCTCTGCTTTTTGCTTCCCTTCCTCTCTCGTTTTTTTTTCTGCATTTTTCTCTCTTTGTGTTTGTCATGGAAGACGACCACCAGTGATCATGTCTTTCTCCATTGATCGGGGTTCATTGATAACCACCAACCATCGAAATCAACTCCGACGAAGAAGATGATATATTTTCCGACGAAGAAGATGAGTGGATCTACTCAGATCTGATGTAGATCTGAGTAGATCTACACAGATTTGGCTAGATCTAAACAAAAAATAGTTGCCGGAGTACAATCCTCTCTCTACATCCGTATTTCCCCTTCGATCTCTTTTTTTTTTTTTTTCTCTCAGCTATACACTTCTGTTTTTCTGTTCTAATGGAGAAAATTTTCGAATTCTGAACAAGTAGTTTTCGAGTTTTAGTTACAGGCGGTGAAAACTGTAAAATTTTGCAGTTTCAAATTTTTTTTTGGTGCTGGAATGAATCATGGTTTAAAACTGTAAAATTTTGCAGTTTTATAACATTCTTTAGAACTGTAAAATTTTACAGTTTCATAACATGTTTTTTAATTTTTTTTTTTTGGCAATATTCTAGACATTTCGGTGAGTCTCCGGCGACCGTTAAACGGAAGTCCGACGGTAGTAAGATGTGAACAGTGTCTGTAAATTAAAAAAAAAAAAAAAGGATTTTTTGGTAACAATTAAAAATGTGTTGGACTAATTGGTGCAAGTATTTTGTTTTGGGATTAGCTGGGTTTTGAACTTGTTACATGGGACTTATCAGTAAGTTCCCCCTAGATAAATAACTAGAGGAGGAGGAATTACCTGTAAGTAGTGGTAGGAAAAAAATAGAATAAATTATATTGAGATTTTTATTTAATATAAATCTTCTTATGTTGAAAGATTATGAGTATGTTTGGAAGAGTTTTGAAATGTAATTCTACCACTTGATTTTCACGTAGTATTTAGTTATAGTTTTTAAAAATTAATTTTACATTTAGTTTTGAAAACTCTTTTCAAGACAGAAAAATTTGGATTAACTGGTTGTCTCCCGGATTTTCGGCCGGTTGATCGGAACAGTGCAAATTTTTTTATTTATTTTTATTTTTTAACAATTGGCACCTGTTATTTTTTATATTTTAAATAAAAAAAATCAAAAATTTTTAAAAAAAATTATGAGTTTTAAATAGAATTTTGGTTTTGTGTTTGGTTATAAATTATAAGTTTTTATATCAAATATCATATGTCACATCAAAAATTTTTCATTCAATTTAAAACTTTTTTCAAAACTCATTCATCAAACAAATTTTTTATACTAAAATCATAATTCCAAAACTCACAAACTCAAAATATAACTCTTATTATCAAATCATATTTAAAAAACTCAACCAAACTCTACCTAAACTTTTGCAGGCATCAAGAGGGGCCGTACGTATTTGGTAAGCACCGATTCACCGGTATGAGAATGACTTGAAACAAATAGATCTGTAATTAGAGTTCTCCTATGGTATGCTTTCCTTTTTGGTGCATACTACTAAAAAATTTCATAATATTAATTATAATATGTGTAATTTTATTATAAATTGACATAGTAAAATATTTAAAATTTTATGATTAATATTAAAAAAATTTATAACTTAGTTATCATAATTTTTGTCACTCCTAAAAAAAATGCACACTATAACATTTTTTCTATAATTATATTCTATATAAATTTTATATTTATACATCATTTTATTCTTTTATTCTTTGTCTCGTCAAACAATGTCTTCTTTCGCGTTGATGGTAAGCATTATGCTGCGCAGGCCTTATGTCACAGTTTTTAATATTTCGACTGAAAAATGCTAGCCTGAATACCATTCTTTTGTTAGGTTTGAAAATAAAATTATTTTTATTCAAGTCGTTTTGTCAATATATAACAAACTTATCTTTCATTTTTATTTATTTTATATTTATTATTATTATTATTTATATAACAAAGGAAACATACCATTAGCTACATAAACCGCTTACACTATTATGGTTTCTCTATTTCTTTCACGATGCTGTCTGATAGAAGAATTTTTCATTTCAAAATTATCTTTTATTAATCATTTATTATAAGGTCTCGGAGTCCCACATCGGGAATGAAGAGGTAGTTCCTAAACTATAAAAGTAAAAACCTAGACCCTTATATAACATTGAGGCCTTTTCCTGAATATTGAAATCCCTAACAAAACTCTGCAGTTAAGCGTGCTTAGGTTGAGTAATTCTAGGATGGTTGACTCACTGGGAAGGACAAATCCGTACGGGCGTGGCCCAAAACGGACAATATTGATGACATGTGAAAGGTTGGGGCGTTATAAATGGTATCAGAGTCGACTCTCCAGAGTACTGAGTGTGGGCCCTTGGCATCTCTCGGTGCATATGGATGGGCTTGCGAGCTGGCAGGCTACTGTACGAGGACGTGCAGCCCTAAGTGGGTAGATTATAAGGTCCCGGTGTCTAACACTAGAAATGGAGGGGGAGTTCCTAAACTATAAAAGTAAAAGCCTAGACTCTTATATAACACCGAGGCCTTTTCCCGAGTGGTGAAATCCCTAACAAAACTCCGCAGTTAAGCGTGCTTAGGGTGGGTAGTTCTGGGATGGGTGACCCACTGGGAAAGATAAATCCGTGCGAGCATGGCCCAAAGCGAACAATATCAATGACATGTGAAGGGTTGGGGCGTTACATATACGATTCAATCCTTATGTTCTTGTGTATAATGTATATATTGTATGTAAAATATAATGTCATCGTCTTTTAATTTATAGAACTATATAAGCTTAATGCTTAATTTGATTTGATGAATTGATTGTAATGGAATTGAATGTAAATATTTTTAAGTGGATAGGGAAAAAAGGGATTTACATGTCAAAGATCTTTTCAAAAATTAATTACAAATCCATGAAGAAATATATAAATTTACTTTTTAATATTTATAATATTTATCACTAATTTAAAAATATTTTTTTCAACCTCCACTGATATGAAATTACTCTTAAGAAAAAGGAATAATTACGAATCAGTGTGGTTTAACAAAATTATTACATATTTATGATTTTAATTGTTAATATTTATAAATTTTATTATTTATTTATAATTATTTTTTTACTTGTACACTGACGTCAAATCCCCCCCCCCCTCCAAAATGAAAGAAAAAGGAATAATTACGAATCAGTGTGGTTTAACAAAATTATTACATATTTATGATTTTAATTGTTAATATTTATAAATTTTATTATTTATTTATAATTATTTTTTTACTTGTACACTGACGTCAAATCCCCCCCCCCCTCCAAAATGAAACTCATTAATTTTTAGATTACATAAAAAATAGAATTAACACATCAATCTTCAAATACAAATCCGCATGTTGATGCAAGTAGAATATATTATAGTACAGATCAATTTATGCAAAATGTATAGGGCTTAGTATTCTTTTTATCCCTAAACTATCATCAAATTACATGTTTGTTTTGAGGGATAAGGGGGTGTGATTGGACTATTAGTCCTACCGGACTAATAGTCCATTGTTTGTTTGAAAAATTTTACTCCGGACTATTAGTCCCACAAAAATGGGACTATCCTATCCCATGGGGGGTGTGGGATAGAAACCATGGGATTGGTATCCCATGGGATTATTTTGTGAAATGTCCATTTTACCCTCCATGCTATTACTTAGTAAACAATTAGAAAAGGGTAAAATAGTCTTTTGAACATTTATAATTATTTTTTTAGTGTTGTTAATTTAAAACTATATATTAAATAAAAAATTTAAATTATAAATTATAAATTTAATTTAATTAAAAATAATAAATTATAAATTATGGCCTTATAAATTAAATTTTTTTAGTGTTGTTAAAAAATTAAATTTACATATTAAATAAATTTTTTTTTAGTATTGTTAATTTAAAATTATATATTAAATAAAAATATAAATTATAAATTAAATTTATTTAAAATAATAAATTATAAATTATGGCCTTATAAATTAAATTTTTTTAGTGTTGCTGAAAATTTAATTTATATATTAAATAAAATTATTTTTTTATTGTCGTTATTTAAAATTATATATTAAATAAAAATATAAATTATAAATTATAAATTTAATTTAATTGAAAATAATAAATTAAAAATTGTGGCCTTATAAATTAAACTTTTTTAGTGTTGTTAAATTATAAATTATAGATTATAAGGGTAAAATAGTCTTTTGAACATTTATCCTTATATAGTCCGTCTAACCAAACATTGGATTTACTAAAAATAGTCAAATCCAGACATCTAATCCCATAACTAAACAAACATAGGATACAAATCCAATCCAACCAAATAGTCCCGGGACAATGTATCCCCGGACTAATAGTCCGATGGATTACAATCCCCCCTTATCCAGTCCGTCCAAACAAACATAAACTACTGATTGAATCTATTCAGTTCTTAAAGTATATAAATCAAAATTTATTTAGTTACTTGTATCTATTAAATTTCTAAAATATTTAATTCAAACCTATTTTATCCCTAAAAGGATTACAAAAATAAAATATATGCCCATACGTATTAAGATTTTATTAAAAAAAAAAAATTAAAATTTTTATTTTGTCTTTAAAAAGTATTTTATTTTGTAGTATGTTTAAATTAATATTTAGAGTCTAATTTTTCGGCTTTGCCAATAAATTATATGAATATTAGATATACTGAAAAAATAAAATTAGATAATTTAAATAATAACACTTCTCTACAAATAGTAATAAAACAAAATAATACATTAATTAAATAATAATAAAAACTTAGGTAGCGTTTGGTAAAGTTTTCTAAATATGATTTGAGAATAAATTTGTATTTTGAGTTTGTGAGTTTTAAAATTATGATTTGAATATAAAAAATTTGTTTGGTTATGAGTTTTGAAAAGAGTTTTGAATTGAGTTTTGAGTTGAGTGTTGAATTGAGTTTTTAATGTTTGATGTAACATGTGAAATAAGAAAATTTGTTTGGTTATGAGTTTTAGAAAGAGTTTTCAAAACTTAATTCAAATCGTTATAACTCATAACCAAATACACTACTCAAAACTCGATTGAAAATTCTAATCAACACTCATAAGCATTCTCTTTTTAAAATTTAATTAAAAAAATTAATTATTAACAGAAAATAACATTAATCAATTTTTTTAATTGAAAATATTACAAAGGCAATAATTTTTTTTTTCAAATTAAATATTCAATTACTGATTTAAAATAACTTTTGATTGTATCTTTGGTTTGAATTTTTTTTTAAATTTTTTTCAGTTAAAATATTTTTATATTTTTAATAATTACTGTCACAAATTATTTGCTATTTATTGTATTGGTATTTTCAAATAAATGGCCAAAAAGTTTATCACGTATTATCTATGTGAGAGTCAAACAAAAATTAGAATATCATTTTGTTAACATCTACACAGTTTACCACACACAATTCAATTTTATTCAAATTTTTTATTGCGCTTTCAACAGAAAATTAGTCTACGATAGCACAAACACATGCTTGTATGTATGAAAGAGTTACTAATTTCTTTCGTAAAAAAAAAAAAAGAACCCACTATAGCGGTCAACTGGCCGGACATCCGAGAGGATGTCCGATAGGACGACCGGTAGACTAAAAAAATTCAAAAACTGTACAAAAATGTGAGAGCTTGGCGTTGGAAGTTTGTTTTGGAACGAGTTTTGCTAAACGTGAAACATAAATGTGTTTTGAAATGTGTGGTGAGATTAATTTTTAAAAACTCCATCCAAACGCTTTGTTCACGTGAAGGAGTGGAATTGTGATTGGGTGTGGGTCAGTTGCGGCCATTGAACCTCCAATCCGCCACCCGTCCGCCAGATTAGCGAATTGGAGAAAATCAATCCGCATCCGTCCGCCAATCCGCCAATCCGACGGATGTGGAGTGAGCGGTTTGGCGGTTTGGCGGATGAATGCGAATCGGTTTGGCGGTTTAAAATTTTATAAATTTTCAACATAATTCAACTTGTGCACTTCCTCAAAAAAGGAAGAAGAAAGTATTACAGTCAATAACTTAAAAAATATTACAATCACTGCATGCCTCATCCAAAGCAAGAAGGTTTGAAACTTTAGAATATCACAATCATTGCATGCTTCATCCACATACTACAATTACAGCATGCCTCATCCACATCTATGGTTCTTAAAATATAAAAACAATTCAAATCACCAAACCATGAACAGAGTAGTAGTAGAGATTGTATGTCTCTATATTGTTACATCTATATCTGTTTTTGAAAATAAAAAACAACATATATCATATTTTCTATTTATTATTTTTAGAGATAGATTTAAAAACCAAAAAATATAGATAAATAATAAGTTTATTTTTTTCAATTCAAAAAAGATATTCAAGTTGAAATTTGTTTTTTTTTAATAGAATAGTTAAACTCTTTTTTAATTGAAAACACATACAGAATATTTAAACAAACTGAAAATACAAAATCTTATAAATTACTAGAGGTGTTGGCGGTTTGGCAGTTCGGTTGCGGCCAAAGGAATCTCAAATCCGCCATCCGTCCGCCAGATTAGCGGATTGGAGAAAATCAATCCGCAACCGTCCGCTCGTCATCACACATCCGTCCAAAATGCGGCAAATCGGTTTGGTTCGATCGGTTTTGGCGGATCAGTATATCCGCTGCTCACCCTTGCCAAACATAACCTTAATTTTTCTATTTTTTTATTGTTATTTTTGTTTTGGAATTTATAGCGGTTTAGAATGATTGAGGTATAATAAATAAATTAATAAATAAATCTAAACCATTAATAAATAAATCTAAATTACTTAGTGGGTGTTTGGGAAGTGTGTTTTTTTGTAGGTTTTTTTAGTTGTAGGATATTATTGGAGAAATTTTTTTTTGTGTTTAGGAAGATAGTTGGATTTTTTTGTGATTGGATGTAATGTTTGTAAGAGAAAATGTAAAGTGATTATGGGGTTTGATGTGATATTTTGTTTGGATTTATTTTTTCTGATTTTGTAAAACATTTGTCTTGTAGTGAACAAAAATAAAAAATAAAAATCCAAAACCAAGCTCCCAAACACCGCCTTAATCATATTTTTGTACACATGTCAATCAGTGGATTAGAAACTTGCAAGTTACGTATTGGATCATAAATTATTCAGCACGTCTAGTGCATCACGTCATTTTGGCATAGAAAATGATATTTGCTGACAAAGTTTTTTTTAAAAAATTCAAGTAGTGTAACATTTTTTGTTAATAGGACACATTACTGATCTAGTACATTAACTTCAGCGTATTAGAGAAACCAGATCCATCAACCACTCTGTTGCTTCTTCTGATCTCATCGCTGTACACAAATATATACCCATAAATATCTTTGACAGAGAACCCATTTCACCCAAGTCATTCTGATCTTTGTTCAAGCCTCACTGGCGTGTTTGGACGATTTAATCATATTTATTCCTGGTACTCTCTCTCTCTCTCTCTACATGTATAGATATAGATTACTCAAATGTATTGTATTATGATTCTCTCTCTTGGGCCAATGGTGGTTTTCGCGCTATTATTCTGGTTTTTATTTAGGGGTTTTTTTTTTAGGTTCCCTAATATTAAGATTTTATAACATAAAAGACATTCAATATTTTCATAATATCTAAGGTCCCTCAATATTAATCCAGAGAAATTTCAATTTAGAGAAATTCTGTCCAGAGAAATTCTGTCCAGAGAAATTCGCTCCAGAGAAATTTTGGACTTCCCAAAGAATTTCTCTGGGTTCAACCCAGAGAAAATTCAAATTTCTCTGGGTTCATTTTGATCAATTTTCTCTGGTTTCAAATTCAAATTCAAATTTCTCTGCCTTCATTTATAAACTAGAGAAAATTCAAATTTCTCTGGATTCATTTTAACCAATTTTCTCTGGATCACAATATCATTTTATGAAATCATTTTGATAGACCTTAGACCAATTTCTCTGAGTTCAAATTCAAATTCTTCCTCCAGAGAAATTCTTTGATAGCCATCATCATCATCATCATCATCATCATCATCATCTTCTTTCTACATCAAATAACATCATCTTCTTTCTACATCAAATAAGTAGCTATAGTAGCACTATGAAAGCCATATAAGCAGGAACACTTTGATAGCATCAACACAAATACACAACATGACAAATGATTAACTAGAGGTAGCATGAGGCAATAACAAAGCTTCCAGAGAAATTTGAACAACCCAAAGACCTACTAGAGAAATTTGAACAACCAGAGAAATTTAAACAAACCAAAGACTTACTAGAGAAATTTGAACAACCCAGAGAAATTTGAACAACTAGATAAATTTGAACAATCCAGAGAAATTCTCTGGTCCAAACCATTGCAAGGTTTATGTTCTTAAATCTGTTGTTTAATTAATAGTTGGGATTGATTTATTCAAATGGTTGTTGTTGTTGAAGGCACAGAAAATGGTAAACAAATCAAAGAAAATTTTAAGTAAACCAAAGAGAATTTTTTTAGTTTGAAGAGAATTTCTCTGGTTTGGACCAGAGAAATTCAAAGCTAGATGGTTGTTGTTGTTGTTGAAGGCAGAGAAAATGATAAGGAATTTCTCTGGATATCTACAAAGCTGTGTCCTCATGGGAAGCCACTGATCTTTCTCTCATATTTGGATTTTTGATTTCTAAATTCTTACACTAATAAACACACTGCAGACACATCCATTGGAATGAAAAAAATTCCTTTTTTTTCAACGGTACCTGAGATGGTGCAATCACGGTAGAACTGATAGTGGGTGTGGACGTAGAGGGTGTCTTGGTAACCGTCGATTTGACTGTTGTAAATGATCGCACGGTCAGAGGACACACGAAGTGCAACAGCTTGGTGCATTTCACTTCCAACGCTGTTCTCGATTCCGATGTCCTTTACTATGAAGTGCTCTCCATCAGCCGCTGTACATTTTTATAATTTCAAAATTTTAGTTTACGTAGTGTTTTGTTGGTAATATAATATAATATAATATAATATCAAATAATGATGATATAATACTTACACACTCTGGCGGTTCTGTAGGTATTGACACCGCCGACGAAGCTCTTGCTTCGGGTAATCTTGGTCTTGGTCAGTTCATCTCCGATCAAGAAAACATTCCTCATATGCTTTGAAACATTCACAGTCTCCACATAAACACCAGCCTTGATATAAATCACAAAAGTCTCATTGCTCTTCTTGGGCACTTCGGCTAAAGCTGCACTGATAGTCTTGTATCTCTCTCTCTCTCTCTCTTTCGTCGATCCTCTCAACTATGCCAGAACTTTCCTAGCCCCATTCGCTTCCAACCATATGACCGAAGTCCAGAAGCTCATGGCATGTCTATTGTGGGCTGGTAGGCTCAATAGCTCACCCTATTCTGAATTGCTATCCCCATCCCATTGGGACAAACTTGCCGAGGAGCTAAACTGACAATTCTGTAACATTTTGGGACAGTCTTGCGAGAGCCCACTGAGTGTGACGATTGCAGTAGGAGTCCAAGGGTTGTCGACCCTTCTGAAGCTGATGAATGTGATGACGGGGAAGAAGCAGGAATGGCAGTCCATGAAGTAGTTACCCGTACCGGTAGATTTGGATAGGGAGCTTCAGTTCCATTCCATCTTTGTATCTCCAGTGAGTCGAGACCAAGCAAGCGAAGAGAACCCTCCAATATTGTTGTTGTGTGGGCACGTGCTCTGTAAGCAGTCGATCACAAAGCTGTCGAAGAATAACAGCATAAGGTCTTTCAAGTGTCCATACTGTCCGTTGTGTTAATCCCAGTCATAAACAAAATTGACCAGCCAACTGCTGATCCAGATCGTGTTAAAGCTCAGCTAAAATCCATATGGGAGAGATAAAGAGTCAAATTTCTCTGATATATGTTTAGGGACCTTAGACATCAAAAAATAAGATTGTGGATCTCTTCCATTACTAAAAGTGAGAGAGGGACCTTAGACTAATTTTCCCTTTTATTTATTTGTTAACTAATTAGTTGATTGTTTCCTTTATTACTGCTATTTTGTTTTAAAAAATATGATTATGAAATGTGCAGCCTATTATAAAAAATAAGTTAAAGTTATTTTTTTTATTTTTTTATTTTTTGACTTTGTTTGAAAAATAATAGTGCTACACAGCAATTATTATATCAATTAATGTACCAACACATGCTATAACATTGTCATTTCAAAATTATGGACCTTACCCATTATACAAACTATAAAGACTCATCAATAAAATTAAACCACATCATCTATTAATATATTAATTAGTGTGCAAATTGATATGACTCAAAAAAAATTTAAAAAAAAATTTAATCGTTTTGTCACAATAGACCTAGAGGGTTTCGATGCAATGTAATAGCTTTTCATCTAATTCAACTTGTTCATATGCATTCTCTTTGTTTTTTGTCTCTCTAAATTGTAATTTATTGGATTAACTCAAATTTAAATTCTCTTATATGATTTTTGTGGGTGCACTATCCCACATCACTCTGTGAGAAATCACAGTTCCATTACATAAATGGACTAACTCTCTCAGACTAGTATGAGACCTTTTAAAGCCGTAAACAGTTAGTTGCTGGCTTTCACCTTATTCCAAAAGGGATAATATCATGCTAATCAGTGAGGGTCAACTGTTACTCAAGTCGCCAGTCCACCGGGGAGTTGTGTGTCCACTAGAGAGTTATGTGTCCACTAGGGAGTTATGTGAGAGTTTCATCTATGAAAACTCCCTACACAGGCAGCCAGTCCATTGGGGAGTTATGTGGGAGTTATGCTCTATGAGATATCATAACTCTACTACATAAGTGGATTAAAATGGTGTTATGTGGGAGTTATGCTCTATGAGATGTCACAACTCTACTACATAAGTTACTCAGGCAGCCAGTCCATTGGGGAGCTATGTAGGAGTTATGCTCTATGAGATATCACAACTCTACTATATAAGTGGACTAAATTGGTATTATGTGGGAGTTATGCTCTATGAGATGTCACAACTCTACTACATAAGTGGACTAAACTAGTGTTACATAAGAGTTATGTGGGTGCACTATTCCACATCGCTCTATGAGATATCATAGAGTTATATGGGTAGACTAGGGAATTATGTGAGTGTTATATGGGAGTGCTCTATGAGATATCACAGAGTTATGTGGGTTTACTAGGGATTATGCTCTATGAGATATCACAACTCTACTACATAAGTGGACTAAACTGGTGTTATGTGGAAGTTATGTGGGTGCACTATTCCACATCGTTGTGTGGGTGTTATGTGGGTGAGATATCACAACTCTACTATATAAGTGGACTAAACTGGTGTTATGTGGGAGTTTTGTGGGTGCACTATTCCACATCGCTCTATGAGATATCACAGAGTTATGTGGGTAGATTAGGGAGTTATGTGAGTGTCATGTGGGAGTGTTCTATGAGATATCACAGAGTTATGTGGGTTTACTAGGGAGTTATGCACTTTGAGATATCACAACTTTACTACATAAGTGGACTAAACTGGTGTTATGTGGGAGTTATGTAGGTGCACTATTCCATATCACTCTATGAGATATCACAGAGTTATGTAGGTAGACTAGGGAGTTATGTGAGTGTTATGTGGGAGTACTCTATGAGATATCACAGAGTTATGTGGGTAGACTAGGGTGTTATGTGGGTGCACTACGGAGTTATGTGGGTGCAGATGCTATGTGGCTGCGCTATTCCACATCGCTCTGTGACATATCATAACTCTACTGCATAAGTGGACTAAACTTTCTTAGACCAGTATGAGGCATTTTATGTGGGTGTTATGTGGGTGCACTATTCTATATTGCTCTATGAGATATCACAACTCCACTACATAAGTGGGTTAAACTCTCTTAGACTAGTATGAGACATTTTAAAGCTGTGAGGAATTAGCTGCTGGTTTTCACCTAATTTCAAAGCGGACGATATTGTACTAGTCGGGGAGGGTTACGATTTTAAATTCACTTACATGATTATAATGGAAGGTATGATTTTAAATTCACTAGTTAGTGGTGTTTCGCTTTGATTTTTCATCCCCATTGTTAGTTATCCATCTTCCAACTTTGATACAAAGATATCAAAGAAATGAGTTTGACTTCTTTCAAGTTGGTATTCAATTTAGAAGAGCGTTAGGGTGTAGTAGGCTTATTTTGGAACTGATTTTAGTGATTTGAACTGTTTACTTTTTTTTTTTTGTATTCGTTGAGTAGACTATTCATGCAAAAAATAAGATGATTGAATATCGATAGTTATATGCTTGAATCATATTTATTTTAAAAAAATGAACGACAAATATAATTTTAAGAATAACTATTTATTTTTTGTAATACAAATTTGATTCAAACATATAATTATCAATATTCAATGATTTTAATTTTTTGTATAAATATTCTACTAAATGTGTCTTAAAAAATAAACAGTTTAGATTATCGAAATAAAATTTATGATGAATTTTATAGACCCTTAAATTCTCTTAGATTGAGATCTCAACCAGATGAGAAGTCAACCCAAAAGAAATTTGTTTAACAACCAATTGTATTGGACTAGTTAGTGGTGTTTAGTTTTGATTTTTCTTCCCTGTTGTTAGTTTTGATTTTCATCTTCCAACTTTGATATGAAGATATTTATGATCAAAACTAATTACAAGTGGGTAAGTTTTGTATGTAAAAGAAAAAATACAATAAGAGTGCGCGGTGAGAGAAAGGTTAGGAGTTTGAATTCATGGAGCGGTGACAATCTGTTTATTTGTAATTTAACTTTATTAACAAAATAACATTCTATACAATCTGGGTATAAAAAAAAAAGTCTTGTGTAAAAAAAATAAAAATAAAAGTACATAAGATTTTCATATTTTTTTGTAATTATTTGTTCCACTTCACACTCATTTGTAGTTTCTATGAGAAATTATTGAATTTTTTTTCTGTGAAACTGAGCAATTTACATAATATTGTGAAAATTAGTAAATTCAAAATTTGTTTATGATTATACTCACATTTCACTCTTGGAGTAGCTGGGGAAAAATGTGAATATAGTTTAAAGATTGTGAATTTAATAATTTCCTTTGTAATATTTATCTTTTGATTTACCTATGTGACAAGGAGGCATCAAAAATCTTATATTAGATGTTACATTAAGGTGAGGTCCTACTTTCAAGAGAATAAAAACGAGTTGTGGCATTCTACATCAATGAATTTATTGATTTTTATAATTTGATGTATTTTTTTTAAATTTAAAAAAACTCAGTCTAGTTTATTCCATATTACTGCTACATGAGCAATTTTTGCTTTTTAAATGTGGTTAACTTTTTTAGTAACATTTTTAATTAATGCGGTTAAAAAATTATTTAAAAACTTATTTTTTGTGAATCAAAAATTTGATTTGATATTTAACAAATAAAAAATTATAAGATTTGACCATTGTAACAAAATAAATTTTAATTTTTTAATTTTATTAATTTAAATTATAATCATTTGATTTGTTTTTAATCTAAATCATTTACTTATTTTTATTAAGTAAATGTAATAAAAAAATATATATTTTAAATATTTTATGTATACCTAATGTTAAATGACTAAATATTTTTTTCTGTTAATTTTTACTTAACGGAAATAGACGAATTATTTACATAGTAAACAAAAATATTAAGATTTAAACTGATAAAATAAAAAATATATATATTTTATTACAATAATTAAACTCTAAGATTTTATTTGCAATTTTTCCAAAAAAAAATGATTGATAGTTTGAATTTGAGTTTGTCCAAAAATCTGAATTTGTGCTTGCCGGTTGATTGTCCAAACAGTGCAACACTTGTCGATCGCGACTGTCATTTTCTTGATGGAACAACCCAAGTCAAAATTCAGGTGATTTGGACAAGGGTCCAACTTGTCTTATGTTGAGATCAAGATTTGATCTATCCAGTCCAGCCCATGGATCCATTTTTGAGTCTCGTTTCGATAATCCAAACTGTTCAATATGTAAAAATCGTCGAGTATTATACCCTTGTAAAAAATCACGTTGATCAAATATCAATAACTATTTGATCAGATCAGAATTCTGTCAATTGTTTATTTTTTTATCGTTTATTTTTTTAATACAAATCTGATCCGATCAAATAACTATCGATATCCGATCAAAGTGATTTTTGAACATAATACTCAGTGAATTTTACACATTAAATGGTTCGAATTACTAAAACGAGACCTAAAAATAAACTCATGGGCCGGACTGGAAGGATCCAGTCTTGATCTCAATATATCTCCCCCACCCCACCACACCACAATCGGATCCACTCTAATAAAATAAAAACCAAAGAAAACCCTCGTCCACTCAACGCCAATTACACACACACCCCAATTCTATTACGATTCACACAACTCCCACCAAATATTACTAACCCATTTCCTTCCTTTTCTGAATCTCCATTGTTAACCACAACACCACCACCACCACTGCCTCTCCCCTCTCTCACTCCTCTCATGTCACTATAAAAAAATTGACTTTTTATGACGGTCAATTGCCATAACAAATACTCAAAACGCCGTCTCAAAAACTTTTTTGCGACGGCAACTGACTTTTAGCGACAGCAAATGGGGGTCACAATAAAGGGTGTTGCTAAAAGTTTTTTGCGACGGCAAAGTGTCGTCGCCTTTTTTGCAACAGAATTATGCCGTCGGCAATAATATGTAAAAATTTGAGATTTTTTGAGACGACACTATGTTTCCGTCGCTAAAAGTGATATTTGCGACGGCAAAAAATGTCGTTGCCAAAAGTGTTATTTGCAACTAGAGTACTTGTCGTCGCTAAAAGTTATTGAGACAACACAGACACGCCGTCACTAAGATATTATTTGCGACGGCAAACAAGACTGTTGCAAAAGGTTTTTTCCAACTATTGGCAAGACATTTTGCGACGACAATGCTGACGTCGCCCCAAAAAAAAAAAAAACTAGTTCTTATGTTTTTTGAGACGGTGTGGTGCCGTTTCAAAAAAAAAAAAAAGCAGCAATAAAAATATTAAAAATATGAAAATTACCTGTATTAAATGAAAAATAACTAAAAAAGAAACCGATAATTATATAATAATATAAAAATTTCAGTATAAAAACAACAATTCATCCATAATAAAAATATTCTTCCATTCATAACACACTAGCAAAATTACCTCACTACACAATGTTACATAATACATGTACAATGTTTAAATACATAATGTTGTTCACAAATCAAAATAACATAAATCAAAAACAAAAATTTTCCTCATGATTTTTCCGTAAGTAACAAAAACAAAAGTTAGTCGCAATCTAACTCTCACCTGCATTCCACAAGAAGCAAACTGCTACTCGGGAAATATCTATAAACAAAAAATAAAAATAATTAATGACAATATAATTATGTGTTAATATTTTAATTACAAAAAAACATTAAAAAAAAATTAACTACTATATAACTACAAAGATAATTAAGTAAACAATTTTGGCTAGACAGAAATCCGGCTCTAACTCCCAAACCGGAAACCCGATTAGAATCCCGTCTTCTCCCACAAATCTCTCGTGCCTAGGCGGTCGTGTGTAGTTTCATACTAAACCGACGTCATTTGGTAATTTTGGGACGTCAACACCTCGAATTCAAGTTTCTTAAGGAACTAGTTTACCTATCAAATTCGGGTCTAACTCCCAAACCGAGAACCCGATTGGAATCCTGTCTTCTCCTACAAGTCTCTCGTGCCTAGGCGGTCGTGTGTGCCAAGTTTCATGCTAATCCGACGCCGTTTGGTGATTTTGGGGCGTCAACACCTCGAATTCAAGTTTCTTAAAGAATTTGTTTGCCTAGAGTGAAATCCGGCTCTAACTCCCAAACCGAGAACCCGACTCGAGCCTCGTCTTCTCCCACAAGTCTCTCGTGCCTAGGCGGTCGTGTGTGCCAAGTTTCGTGCTAAACGAACGCCGTTTGGTGATTTTGGAGCGTCAACACATCGAATTCAAGTTTCTTAAAGAACTAGTTTGCCTAGAGTGAATCCGGCTCTAACTCCCAAACCGGGAACCCGATTTGAGCCCCGTCTTCTCCCACAAGTCTCTCGTGCCTAGGCGGTCGTGTGTGCCAAGTTTCGTGTTAAACCGACGCCGTTTGGTGATTTTGAGGCGTCAACAACCAAGTAATATGTTATCTAAGTTATTGAAGTATAAATGTCAAAATGATAGCAAATTTATTCAAAAGATTTTTCAAAGGTCATACTATAAGGCAACGGGGCCTCTAAAGATGAGAGACACCGCGAAGGTACTTGGTAATAGAGTATAAAATATGAAACAACATAAACAACATGAGTAAAGCTTTATAGTCTCCACATCTTTTTTTTTTTTTTTGATCAACAACAAAAACTTTATTAATAAAACAAAAGAGAAAAGAGGATAAGGCATCCTCTTACAATAGGACAATGAGAATACAAACACAAAAATATCCCGAAACAAGCCGAAACACTAACAAAAGAAACAAAAGACTACATAGCACACACTGACACCCAGTCTCTAGCTAACAAAAAAAGAGGAACTCCCTTAAATAAAGAGTTCCCTGACGCCCAAAAAGAAGATAAGTGACAAACATGATCCCACACACCATCCACATCCCGAAACTTCTCTTCAAACAACCTCTGATTTCGCTCCATCCATAAAACCCAAAAAATTGCGAATAATGCACAAGACCATAGAACTTTGGCTCTCTTCGATCCTCCAAAAGCACGAAAATCAACTAGAAGCATATGCACACTTCCTTTTGGAGCAACCCACATAACATTTCCAACAGAAAACAATCTATGCCATAAATATAAGGCTATTGGACAATGCAAGAATAAATGATCCACGGACTCCCCGCTCTTACAATACAGAATGCACCACTGAGGATTTAGAACACGATTAGGTCTCCTTTATACACATACATCATTTTGAAAACCACAACCAGACTTGGAAATACTTTATAGTTCTATTGATTTGAAGACATAAATGCACTATGGAACCAAGTGACAAAAGTATACACTATAAATTCTAACAACATGAGTAAAGCTTCCTTTTACGTTCAAGAAAGGTATGCATATCATGCCAAAGAAATAGTACTCAACCCTCTACCTCTCTCTCACAAATTTTTTTTGATGTTTTTCTGTTACTGCTCCATTTGCATTATAACAGTTCAAAAATGTATCAAATGAACCAAGACAGAATCCATGGATTTTAATGAAGAAAAATTCTTCTAGAAAATAGTTCAAAATCAAGCTTCTCAAAAAAGTTATGGTTAACGCAATCAAAGAAAAAAAAATTAAAAAGAAAACCATGTGCAATCAAGCCCCACCAAGTAAAAAGAAAAGAAAATTCATACCTGAAAATATATCTTCAGTTCAAATGATGGATCAGTAAATGGAAAATAAGTGTCAATCCAATGCATTTCCACAGAACCTAAAATTCTCAAAAGGTGTTAGGCTGAAAAAGAAAAGTAAATTATATCTCCTACAGAAACCAACATATAAGGCCAGATATGTTTGTTCCTTAAAAAAAAATTCCTTGACTTACCACACTGTTATATGTTATAGATATTGTAAATCATTCTATCTATTGAATCATCCTGGTTTCACCCAGAATGGGTGACATCATATGATCTTCATTTGTAACCTGATTTGCTTTTTTCCCATAATTTTTTTTTTTATCCTTTCACCATCCCCAACATATTTAGAATATTTAAAAACTCTCAATCACTGGACATAATGAATAATTATTATATCTTCTATTGTCACAGCTCAAATTTCCAATCACAATAGCCTAAATTAATTTTGGTTTGATGAGATTAATTATCTCTCCACCTCATTCATTTAAATGTCTCTGACTCAACAGATTATATAATAATTATTTAACATTTGTTAATGGGGGTTTCTTATGAAATAAGGTTGTCAACTTCATATCAGATTTCAAGTTGAAAGTTGCAAAATAGTAGAGTTTTGGATGAATTCAATAATGACTTGAATCTGATTTTTTTTTTTTTTTATTTGATTTTCTTATTTTTTAGTTTGTAGATGTAATAATCCTTCCTATGTAGAGATTTGTTTCCCTCCTTTGTGGAGCCTTTTCTCCTCCCCTATGGAGGGTTGGATCCTTTTATGGAGATTTTTATTTCTTTTAAGATCTTGTAATACCACTGTACCAGATTGATCTATTTTTTTTTATCGATTTTGTAATGAAAATTTCCTTATCGATTAAAAAAAAAAAAAAAAAAAAAACTTCACCTTCTCATAATAATCATAAAGCTTTAAAAAATAAGCTGCATACAAAATTACAACCTGACCAAAAGAGAAGAAATTATAAACAACAAATTACTAAAATTAAAAATTTCTATTAGTACATCGATCAGTATGAACGGAAGGAAGGGGAATTTTATTATTATTATTTTTTTAACAATGAGTAGGAGGGGAATAAGGGAGGGTAATTTATATCACACAATGATAAGACTCGAATTCATGCATCACACCTGGTAAGGAGCGCGTCTTATTCACTAAAGAATTTAATTGAGTGAAGATATTATATAGCCCCTACAAATACCTAGGAAAGAACATAAAATTTGAATCAATGGTGTAGTTTTGAACTTGGTGTGATATGAATTTGATCCACCACATTTCAAATTTTGAGCTTTTTTTTTTTTTTCCCTGATTATGTAGCATTTTTGTTAATAGATACCACTTGTAAGTGAATGGATAAATGAAAACATTTTGAGTAGCAAAAATACTTTAGATTTTAACTAAATTTGTGGTTTGTTGGTTAGTCTGAGTTTTACAGAGACTAAGTTGAGAAATCCAATCATAAATAATTAGTTGAAACAGCTGCCAAACTCAAATGGAATCACAATCTGGAATCTAATTGATGCCTGATGGATCATCTCTCTCTTTATCTATATCTTTATGCCTTGGTTGTTAATCCACAATTGTGAGTTTTGGCCTTTTCATACCATTTGCATGAATAAACAAACAAATTTAATGCTAATCTCCTACAGATTAGGCTTTATGGTTAAAGTGTGGTTTTTCTATTATCATTAAAGGAGATCTATTAATGACCCACCACCATCACCACCCACTAATTAAACCCTAAATTTATATGGGGGATCTTATGTGATGTCATGCATCCACAAAGCTAGAATATGAATTTTTGAGATTAGCTTATTTGACAAAAACATATTATTAAAAAGTTTCATCAGGCAACTAACTCCACTGGCTTTGGAACATTAAATCAATGCTCAGTCCAGCGCAAATCAAGAATTTGTGTCACTATCTACAACCTAATCTTTACTCCAAATTTTATGATGTTGAGCTTTTAGAATCACGTAATCATAACCTAATCACCAAATTTGGGAGGGATCAGTAGTACCTAACACGATTTTGTTAAACTCTAATTATTCTAATTTATCCAATCATTGAATTTTGCCTCTGATTAGTGTAATCTTCTTGCAGATACTTTCATATTCTGGTGGAACCAAAATAATGGGTGGTTTGGTTTGGTGTGTTGGATAAAAAAGTTGGGCATCAAAGGGTGGTAAGTGCTGTGTAAAGCCAACTAAAGTCCCGAAACAGGGGAAAGTTCCTAGTAGATGAATTATACTAGGTAGGAAGGTGTTCTTCATGTGAATTGACCTTTCTACCCTGTCTGTAGGTAGAGTTCAGAGGTTTGTAATAGAGAGTTAACTCTATTTTGGAATATACTCAAATTCATCAAGATATTTGAAATTAGAAGAAGAGCGACATAAGGAAGAAAGCAAATTCATGGAGTAACATGTTGATATCACCCCATATGAAAGGGGTGATCTTCTTCTCCATGGGAACACACACATGTCAAGAATGGTGGCTACCAACCAAGTCAAGAATGGAAGCCACCAACCGGCAAGCCGCAAAGGTTGAAGACGGCCACTGACGGAGAAAAAATGAGCTGGCCATGTGCAAGGCCAGCCTCTCCACCTTCATCTATTATGTGTATAAATAGAGGGGAAGTGAGTGAGAAACCGAGAGAATAACAAGGAGCGAGAGATGTGAGGCGGAGAGACCGTCTCTCTCGGTGTGAGCGAAGGAGACGGGAGAGTGGCTAAGTGAGGAGAGTGTGAGCTCCTCCTCTATTGTAATCTTTCCATTGGTATAGTGAGAACCGGTTACTCTCACGTGGACGTAGGCTTTAAAACCAAACCATGTTAAATATGGTGTCTCCTTATGTGTGGGTGTGATTTTTTGCTTGCTATGATTTCTATAAGGTCTTGGGCGGGATCCCAAATCCCAACATAACAAAGGTATTGTTTTTTCTTATACTGAGGACTAAGATCAATCTCCTGAAATCAAAAATTTTAAATTAATTATTTCGAAATTTTCCTTGAATTACCTTTTTCATTCCATGCATTAGCGCGTTTTGCTGACAAAGCACATAATGGCAGATTAAATTGAAATGCTATCTATTCTAGCAACAATCAAAATACAATGCCTCGGCCCAATTTTTGGGGCTATGGCCAGAAACAAACCTGATATACAAATAAATATATTTTTCATGTTGGCGTTTTCTATTTTTCTATTTATTATTTTTCAAGATAAAAATTCTGATATTATTAGTAGGCACCACATGCAGAAGGCACCACATTTTCACTGATTAAGCAGTAGACTACTACATCTATTCTAATTTTCAAATGCCCTCTATCTATTTCACCTAAAAACCCAAAAATGAATATTTTCCAGTAGTGCTTAGAAACTGAGACAATCAATCATCAATCAACAAAACAAAATCAAATAACACAAGCATCAACAAATCAATACCCAACTGCTTACAGACCACCACTACAACAATCCATCAAAAACAAACACAAACCCAACATCGATTGAGATGAAAGAAACACGAGATCTGAGAAGAAGAAGAAGAAGAAGAAGAAGAAGAAAAGAAAAAAAAAACCACGAATCGAAACCCTAATCTGGAAAAGCAGTGAAGCTAAGGAGAATCAGAGTGAATATGGAGCTGAATTTACCTTATCTGAAGATTGACGAACGCAAAGACGATGAGAGTCTGTCTTCGCCTTTTGTTTTGTGAGTCTGTGTGCGTGAGGTCTTAGAAGATCGAGAGGATGAGAGAGTTGAAGAGAGACACGCCGCACCGTCGTCGCTCGCTCGCCGCCGTCGCACGCTGCTCGCTGCCATCGCTCAACACCGTTGATTCGATGCTCGCCGTCGTCCGCCGTTGCTCACAGTCGAGAGAGAGAGAGAGAGAGAGAGAGAGTCGTAAGAAGAGATGGGGACTTTTGATAGGCTTTTGGTTAAAAGATTAGGGATTTTTGAGTAAAGTTTCACCGTCTCAATAAAAGGGGGGAAACAGAGCGGGAATGAAAAAAAACAAAAAAAAAAAAAAAAAGGAAACAGAGCGGGAATGAAATGAAAAAAAAAAAAAATCAAATCTTTTTTTTTTTTTTTTTTTTGTCACAAATGAAATTTAAATAACAAAATGACGCTATTTAACTCTTTTTTTTTTTTTTTTTTTTGCGATGGGGGTTGCCGTTGCCAAAAAAATTTAGTTTTTGTTAAAATAAAATTTTTTTTTTTGTAGTTAATGAATTTTTTTTTAAAAAAATTATTTTTTTTTAATTACTAAGATTGAAAATTTATTTGTTTCATTTTTTTTTTTTTTAAGAAGTTATGGTAGTGGCAAAGGAGATGGAGTGGCGGTCGTGGAGGAGAGGTAATAGTAGTACTAGTAGTAGTGATAGTAGTGGTGGTAGTGGTAGTGGTAGTGGAGTGGTAGCGATGGTGGTAGTAATGATAGTCGTAGAGGTGGAGTGGTGACAATGGTAATAATGGTGGTAGTGGAATGACATTTGCAGTAGTGGTGAAGGTGGTAGAGGAGATGGGTAGCGAGAGAGAGATGAGCAAGAGACAGATAGAAGAGAGAGACAGAGAGAGACAGAGAGAGAGACAGAGTGATGAGCGAGAAAGAGAGAGACAGAGTGGTCGCTAAAAGTGCATTTTCTTGTAGTGGAGAGCTCGGTAAATAGTGAAGAGTGGAGGGAGAGAGTGAGCAAGGTGAATACAATGGGGGAGAGAGACAGACAGACAAACAGACACAGAGAGAGAAGAGTGAGAGACAGACAGACAGACCGACACAGAGAGAGAAAGAGAAAAAGAAGAGTGATGAGAGAGACAGAGAGAAAAAGATAGAGACAGACAGACAGACAGAAAAGAGAGAAAAACAAGAGATGAACGAGAGATAGACAAAGAGATAGAGAAAGAGAGCGAAAAGAGATGATCGCGAGAAAGAAATAGAAAAAGAGAGGGACAGAGAGAGAAGAAAGATAAGCGAGAGAGACAGAGAGAGAGATAGAAAGAAGAGAAATGAGAGAGAAAGAAAAGAGAAGAGAGATGAGGGAGATAGAGAGAAGAGAGACGAGCGAGAGAGAAAGAGAGAGAGACAGAGACAAAGATAGACAGACAGAGAAGAGCGATGAGTGAGAGAGACAAAGAGAAGAGAGAGAGAGAGACAAAGAGAGAAAGAGATAGAGAGTGAGAGACAACAAAAAAAGACAGAGAGAGAAGAGAGATGAGCGAGAGAGACATAGAGAGAAGAGAGATGAGCGATAGAGATAAAAAGAAAAGAGATGAGCGAAAGAGATAGGGAGAGAAAAGAGATGAGAGAAGAGATAGATGAGTGAGAGACGCAGAGAGAGAGAGAGAGAGATAGATAGATAGACAGACAGACAAAGATACAAGAGTGATGAGTGGGAGAGAGAAAGAGAAGAGAGAGAGGAAGATGAAAAGATAGGTGAAAAGAGATAGACAGAAAGAGAAAGAAAAAAAAAGAGCGAAAAGAGATAAACGAGAGAGAGACAAAGAGAGATGAGCGAAAGAGAGAGAGAAAAGAGACAGAGAGAGAAGAGAGATGAGAGAGATAGAGAGAAGACAGATGGGCGAGAGACACAGAGAGAAAGAGATAGAGAGAGAGAGAGAGATACATAGACAGAGACAAAGGGAGACAGAGAGAGACAGACAGACAGAGAAGAGTGATGAGTGAGAGAGAGAAAGAGAAGAGAGACAGAGATAGAGAGACAGGAAGATGAAAAAATGAGTGAAAAGAGAAATGTTATATCAAAAGAGTAAGACGATGTCGTTTTTTTTTTTTTTTTTTTTTGTAACAGAAAAATACCGTTGTATTTATTTAAACCATTTTGTGACTATATATATATGAAGCCGTCTCAAAGCCACAATATATATATATTTTACTCTTTTTTTTTTTTTTGCGACTGCAGCTGATGCCGTTGCAAAAACTCTATTTTTTTGCGACAGCAATCTCTGCCGTCGCAAATACTCTATTTTTTTTTTGCGACAGCAATTTCTGTCGTCGCAAATACTCTACTTTTTCACAATAGCATTTTCTGCCGTCGCAAATACTCTATTGTTTGCAACAGCAAGTTGTGCCATCGCAAAAAGTCACATTTTTCGCGATGGCAAGTTGTACCGTCTCAAAAAGTCACATTTTTTTGCGACGGCAATTCGTGCCGTCTCAAAAAGTAACATTTTTTGAGACGACAATTCGTGCCATCGCAAAAAGTCACATTTTTTGCGATGGCAATTCGTGCCGTCTCAAAAAGTTACATTTTTTGCGACGGCAATTCGTGCCGTCTCAAAAAGTCACTTTTTGCGACGGCAAATGTACCGTCGCAAAAAGTTTCGTCTTTTAAGCCCACTTTTATTGTAGTGTGTTCTAAACCTACTTTCCTCCACTCTATCTTTTTTTTTTTTTTTTTTCGTGAGTATATATATATACACGCATCATAAAAAATTTCAATTAAGTGTTTCTTATTATTGGGACATTGTTACTTGTAAATGTATCTATGCTTATGAAATTTCAACATTGTTGGTAAGTTATGCGGTGATCTTACATGGGAATCTATATTAACTTCTTACTTATTAGACTACGTGATCATCATTCAAAAAATATTTTCATTTGATTAGGTTTAAATATTTTATATTTATAAAATATATTTAACATACATATATTTTTCTAAGTAATTTAGAAAAAATGACCGAATCTTTACGATACACAATTCGATTTGATTCAAGATGTGGTACAAGATCATTATGATTTACGATTTGACAACCATGTGTATTGGTTGACAATACTTATGGTTAGTTTTAAGACACTGCATCATTATGATTGTTTATCTTACCTTGTTCGTTGAATTAACATTATAGTTTCTTGTCAAGTCATTGCAAGAGGGTACAACAATCATGGATCTTGAGCTTGGTGTTTCTGGACGTGGATCTTTTAATCGGGCAGGCAGTGCTGGTTCTTCTTTGAGAAGGCGTTCTTTTAGTTTCACAAATGCTGAATCCACTCAAAAAGATGACGATCTTGAAAGTGAGACTGTTTCAGAGGCTGGAGATACTGGAGATCGGGCACTTCGCAGCAATAGTTACAGTGACAGTGGCAGGCGACAATTGCCTGTTGATAATGTGACTGAAACTGGTAGTGTTGTGCCTATTCCTGAGGATGCTTTATTCCAGCCACGTGGGTTTTGGTCCCATGATCCCACTGCATTAGCCGTTGCCTCCCTTGTATTTCCATCGACAATGGAAACTATATCTCCTCTTTCTACAGAGGCAGTCATACATTCTGATGACAAGCAGCAAGTGAGTTTTCATCCAGAATTTTCCCGTTTATTAGTTTATTGCTGGTATTGATAGAAATTGGTGCTGAACTACCCTTGTAGACACTGGTCTATGGTTCTCAATGTTTCTTACAATTTTTTCTTTCTATGCCCAAATATGTGATGTTGGTTATGTGTCACATGTTCTATATGCAGGAGAATAGGAAAGAGCTACCGTGGCTATTGGACTACACTTCATGCCTCCTCCATCTTGCTGTTTTTGGAATTCTTGGGGTAATATGATTTTTTTTAGGTCAAAATTTTTTTGGTTAATATTTAATCCGACCGTAATAATAAAAGTGGATTTCCGCAACCTTAGGGGTGTCGGGTTGCTTAATACTGTTATCATTACCCTATGCTTCTGTTTTTGGCTATAATCAAAGAATTGGATGGAATTTTGCTTTGTGCATGTTCATCCTTAATTTACGTATCAAATTCCCCCCTTTTTAGATATACATTTTATTTATGGGCTGATTTAAAATTTAAAATTTTATCATCTACTAAGGTAGGGTCACTGATGTGTAAGCATCTATATGAATATCATAATTCTTGAGCTGCAGAAGTAATGTTAGAAAAGACAACTGTGTGTTATTCAAAATTGCCTCAGAGCCAAAATTGAGAGATTCTGACGTTCTGGTTCTCTGTTGTTGTCTCTTCACGTGTTACTTTTGTCTAGCAGATTGATTGCATTGCTTGACTACAAGTATTCTTGTACATTTTGTTGATGTTGTGGCTGGACAATACAGTTCAGTATTGCAAACTCTCTTGCTCCGAAGTTTGGGATGGTTGCTAAGGTAGCATTTCTAGGAATATGTGAGATTCTGACCTGTCTATGTGATGTTTTGTAGGTTTTAACAAGGTATTTACTGCAAAAATTGTTTGGCCCTGGAGTAATTGGTGCCACAAGCGATCAAAGCATTTTGTACCTTGATCTTCCTTCTAATATGGTCTCTCTCTCTCTCTCTCTCTCTCTCTCTCTCACACACACACACACACACACACACACACACTATTTACATTAAAAAGGTGCGGTCATGTGTGACCTGGAAAACATGCATATTAGTAAGGCTGTTATATACTTTCAAAGAACTTTATTTGCAAATGTTTAGATTTGTACCAATTCCATGTTATCTGCACTACATAGTGAAAGAGGCCAGATACATAATCTTGATGTGATTCCCTTTGTGAGTGTAATTTAGTGTCCAACAATTTTTTGTTTGGTTATATGCATTTTCAGCCTCATTATTGGGCTTTGGAAACTCACCCTTGGGCAAAATAGTTATTGGGGAAAATGCTCTGTATGTTGTAGGGATGAATTGTTGGAGGATCTGGTTATGAAATCTCTTTTTTCTTTTTCTGGTTGTGTAACACCTAATGATTCTTTTATGGTAGAAGATGATAGGATGTGGGCTCAGCTATGCTGGCACTTGCTCACTTCTGCCCATTACCTTAGTTGCAACATGTTGTAGCATGGACCTTAATACTTATATCTGGCCCAAATCATAATGACCTCACGTAGTCCTGGTAGGCTTGGGGTTAAGAATTTATCACCTCATTTTGTCCTTGGGGCTTTTGCTTGTAAGCTCCATCTCCATGTTAGGTATTAGTTCAATTTGCAACGTATAACTTTCTACATTTTAGTCTGATCAGGTACTTGAATCTGGTTTTTGTGCCTAACACAAATTTTATTTCATTATCTAAGGTTGGCTCGTTCTTAATGGGGTGGTTGGGTGTTGTTTTCAAAGGAGATATATCCCGAGTTTCAGACCATCTAGCCATTGGACTGACAACTGGTTACTTGGGAAGCCTTACAACTTTCAGTGGTTGGAATCAGAAAATGCTTGACCTGAGTGTTCAAGGAAAATGGGGTTTTGTTGTACTCGGGTTTCTCATAGGTAATGTAATATTTCACATGAGCATATAAGTAAGAGTAAATGAGAAGAAAGACATTTGAATTTTATTCTCATCGTGCTGGTGTTCTTTTCAGGCTTATTTAGAATTTAACAGACTTGCCCCTTTGTGGCTAATCTAAGGTGAGCAATTTTCACTTTGGTTTGCAGGCATGATTCTTGCTGATTATTCAATCAAATTTGGAATAAGGACAGCTCAGGGCCTAAAATGGATTCTGGAAATGTCAAACTTATTTCCAGTAAGTGACCTTCCTAATTCTAAAAGCAATTGGAAGGCAGACTATTGCAAGCGTCAAGTAGCAGTTTTGGTGGTGCTGCTATTGATGCTAGGCTTGTTATGGGGGATAAGTGCAGCTTTGGAGAAGAGAGATTTTCACAGTGGCAGCAGTGAAGCGCAGCTATGGTTAGCTTGCATTGTTGGACCTTTCAGTGTGTGGATCAGGTGGTTCTTAGCCCGGCTTAATGGCCGTGGCCTAGGAAAAGCAGGCTTGTGGAAATGGCTTCCTATTGGGACTCTAATTGCCAATGTTTCTGCAGCTTGCGTCATGGCAGCACTTGCTATAGTAAAGAAAGCGGTAATATTCATATAGAAGCATACATGTTTAATGTAGACAATATTAAGGAGATCACCTCTGCCCTTTGCATTTGAACAGGATAAAGAAATTCTCACATTTTAGAAATCTAAATAATATATGCATGTGATCGTTCCCATTATTATTGCTTGATTCGTACACTATTTCTGTACTTTAACTCTGACCAATGCATACTTTGTCACTTGCACATATGAATGAGATTTTGGGAATCTTAAGGAAGTTACGATTTGTTTAATTCTTAAGGAAGTTACGATTTGTTTAATTCAGGTGAATACAACTACCTGTCATACTGTTGCAACTGGCATACAGTTTGGACTGATGAGTTGTTTAAGCACCGTTTCCACTTTCATGGCTGAGTTTCACGCAATGAGTCAGAGCAACCACCCCTGGAGAGCAGAAGTGTATGCCGTGATCACTATTGCACTGTCGTTCAGCTTGGGAACTCTGATATACTCAGTACCTGATTGGGTCATGGGCTATGATTAGTATGTCCGAGTCCAGTACTTTGATTCTTTCTTCAGCTAGGCTTGATAAGGTTGCCAACTATGGGAAGGTCAGTTTTCGCATATATGAGATCCTTTGTGCTGTTTTATTGTATGATTCGGCATTCCAGCGATCCTCTCTGCTCCAACCTGCTGAAGTTTGTCTAGTATCACTTCAATGCTGAATAGTAACCATTTTAGAAATTTTTTTACTATCACATTTGTTTCGTACAATGAATTCATGTCCTCTCTAAAATGAAAGCCCAGAATTACTTTTGTTTGAACAGTAGCTATAGTTTGGTTAACTGCATCTTATATACTATGCAAATGTGGTGGAGGCTCCCAGGCCTTCAAATTCTCATCCTTAATTATCTTAAATTACAAAAATGTTCTATTACCCAAGTTTTAACCTACTCTCTTTTTCACTTTGTCTATTAGTAGTTTGCTTTATTTCATTTACTCTTTTTTTCACGTTTATTTATTTTTAACTTCAAATTTGAATTTGAATTTGAATTTTTTTTTTCTTTATATTTTGAAGTTAACTTTCCGAACGAGTCCAACCTCAGCGGTTACATGGCTGAGGAGCTCGATCATGTAAGAATTCTGCATCGTGGGACAAGGTATCCAATCTTATTTTGAAACCGTTTTAAATTCTTTCCATTTGTTTTTTCTAGAAGTCATCTAATGAGTAAAATGTTTTTCTAACAGCAGCAACAACTAGCTAGGCATAAAAATCATCAATTACACAAGTGAAATAGGAGAACATTTCAATTATGAACTGTTTGTTTGCATACAATAGGTTTAAGACACTATGCTTTGATGTGTGTTTGTGGATTTGAAGCTTCATGGGTTCAAAGCAATAAATTTTGGTTGTGATTCATGAAATGTGTTGGTTGCATTAATTTTCTTGCTTGAACACAGATTATTCAACTGTTTCTTTCAAATAAAAAATATTTCTTTGGTATTACAGAGGTGGAAACATTGAGTGCTTTTCTTTTTCTTTTTTTTGGGTAATAAAAGGATATATAAAAGCTAAGAAGAGTCAAGTACAAATCTGGGATAAGAAGTTCCCATAGCGTCCATACAAATAAGTTCAGTAATAAAACTAGGCATAGTAGAGTAAATATGAAGGCCTTCAGTCAACTTGTGTCCTTCTTTGGCCGGCAGGTCCGCACAAGTGTTTGCTTCACGGAAGATGTGATGACTTTCCTATACTCCGAGTTGGTCAAGAAGCCACCTGCAATCAGAGATTAGATTACTAAAAGGATGATGTATTGGAGACCGGTTGTTCAAGAAGTGTTGCACAGTGGTGGCATCAGTTTCTACTTCAATGTTAGGCAAATTGAGGTCTCTCGCCAACTGTAGCCCGTCGCGAAGTCCCCACAATTCTGCTGCTACACTAGTTGTGTATCCAATGTTGCAGCTAAAACCACTGATCCAAGTACCATTGGAATCTTTGATGATGCCCCCTACTGAGGCAGCCCCGGGATTACCATGAGCTGCTCCATCAATGTTGAGTTTGAAGCTAGGATGGTCAGGAGGTTTCCAGTTCACAAAGGATAAGATCTTGGTCTTGGGCGGGTGGGGAAAGTTTGAGATGAATTGCCAATGGACGGCATTAGCGGTGATGGCGGTGGGGTTGGGAGAGGAGATGGGGGGTTGGTATCAAAACAGAAAGCGTTGCGGTATTGCCAGATAGTCCAATAGGTGAGTGTAGACGTCTCCGAACGTCCCGGGAGGGAATCCCGTTTTGTTCATTGGGGCTTACTACAGTTCGGACTCAATGTCACGGTTCTGAATCTAATCCCGCAAAGTGCAATGCGAGATCGATAAATCACCAAAGAGTCCAAATCCGGCAAATCGTTTTGAAAAACAGATTTTTAGAAAGAAGTGCCAAACATGGACTGCTTTGTCAGATACAGAGTCGCCACCTAAATATTTTATTTTGGGGGAATTTAGGAAACCTTGACTCGTGCCTAAGTCCACGTGTCCGTTATCACCAAAGTTGCCTCGGCTCGGGAACTTAGGTACGATTGGGGAAGGTCACTTCGTGAGCACCCCCGCTCGCCCGATCAAAGATCGGCCTCTACTAACCATGATATCGAGTTTTTGAAAACACATGCGTTCTTATTTCGGTTTATTAGCCTAGGATTACTATGTGATGCACACAGCATACAAGTATAGACTAGATCGCCTGAGTTGGAACAAAACATTTCATGTTTGTTTTTTAAAGCGGTTTGTTACTCGCAAGTAGGCTAAAATGCGGATTTTGCCACCCTCAAGTGGGCTTAAAACTCGCAATCAATGAATTGTTCCAATTCAGATAATCCAACCTCCACCCACAGGCATTCAGGTAGTTATATCACATAAGCACTTAGCCTCATGATAAGCATGCTATCATGGCAGTTACTCACACACATGCAAGGATGCTAAAGCATAAACACTTACCGAGTACTCCAAGCCAAAGAAAGAAGCTAATTAGAAATCATGCATGAATCCTAACTATACTGAGATGCCTAATGCAACACATACAGGTATGCAACTAAGATAGGCTCGGCTATTCTAAGATGGCATATGAAATGCAACAAATGATACACGTATTCAACTCGGAATTGAAATATAATGCAGTTAGTATGATGCGCCGAGCCCAGTGTATGCAATATAGATGAACGAATGCAAACATGCGAACATATAGATGCTAATTGAAACATGCCCTAAAACTAACCATCATAAGCTGGTAAATAAAAGGGAGAAAGACGTAGGGTTGGAAGACATGCATCACACACACGCACACTTATTACAACATTGCCTTCTCTCGGAGGATCCGAATAAATATTACACAACCAAAATGAATAACTAATTATTACACAACACTAGCTAATTAGCAAATTAACTAAGAAAGCGAGTAAACTAGCATGCAATGCTATATGAAGTACACTGCCTCAGCTCTGTTCGGAATGATGAAAGATGCATGCATGCTCGAGTCACCTTGTCGAGAAATCCATCGCGATGCCCTGATTTGCCTCTGTTTACAATTGACCCCGGAACACTGTACACAACTCCATGGGAACTTGTAGGGATACTGCTGACCAGTTTTTGCTGCTGGCTTCCGGTTTGCTGTAACAGAGAGCAAGAAAGGGGCATGGCAAAGTATTTTCAACATATGTATGCACAACCACTCTCCCCATCATTGCATGAGCTCTAGGGAGTGTAGTCCTCGATCCTTGTGCCACCAATCACGCATCTCGATGCATGATGACCGAGGAGTCGAATTGCACGACTCAATGTGAAATGAATACACAAATGGACACCTAAAGCCAACAACTCTATCATGGATAGTCAAGAGTGTTGGCGACCGGGAATTGAAGCACGTTTCGTCACTTTGAGTACGAAACGTCCCTCGTTTCCCGTGTTTGGACTAAACCCTACTCCAAACACTATGCGACAACTAGAATGGCATGGCATGCAAACACAATGCAACAACTAGCATGCAATCCTAAACGAAATGCAACTAAGACACGCAAACATGCAAGGAGTGATATGCAAAGGTGCAACTAGCATGCGCAATGCTATGAACTATCAATGACATACTCAATGCACATGACATAATATGGCATACACAATGCAAGATGGACTTAAACCAATATGAGTGGACCTCAGCCACACTCAAATCAGTGGCCAAACACAATGAAATTAGGCAACAAAACACATGCGAATATGCAAAAATGCAAGGGACCGAACCTAAGGCACCAAATGCAACTCTATCAAAGCATGGAAAGGGATGAAATATGACATACAAACACACATTTTCCAGCTCTGAAACATGATACACAATGGTCCCGAATCATGTAAATATGTCACACAATGCATGCTAGATGGCCCGAATACCGAAACTAGTGAAGTGCGTTACACTAGAGGTACACAAAGCAATGCACAAATGGCAAAACCAGCCCCAAACAGACCCTAGGCAGGTCCAAGACAGTGGGAAAATGGCCTAAAAAGATGGCTCAACATGCATAGAAATGAAGCTCATGCAATGGTCCAAAAACGAGGCAAACTAGCACGACTCTCAAACGCATTTAAAGAGTGGAAAACATGGGAATATGGCATACATGTAAGCTCTGAAATATGATGCACAATGGTCCTAAAACATGGAAACACCTCAATATAAGCATGCAATAAGCCCCAAAACACAAAGCTATGCAAGAGTATTGAACTACAACCATGCATAGCAAGCATCATTCGACCATAAGGCATAAAAACAGAGCTAAGGCAGTCCAAAACATGCACAAAATCAGTTTAAGGCACGGCCAAAAAGTGCTAGATTCATAGACCAAAATAGCATGCAATACGAGCTAGTGAAGAGGGTTTACACTACAAGTATATGGAGCATTCAAGAGGTCACTAAACCAGAAAAATTCAGAGGTATGACATGCCAAATAAACCCCAAAAATCCACTGAAATATGGTCTATGCATGCAAAAATGATAGGCCCCTTTGATAGGCCATGAAGAGGGTTGTTCTACACATGCAAGATGGACACCCGACATGACAAAAGCAGGTCTGGACAGAGCTTATGCAGGTCCTAAAACTCACTGAAAAGGGCCTGAAACAAGGCTTGGAAGCATGCAAATAAGGGCTCCTTTGATATGCTATGAAGAGGGCTATTCTACACATGCAAGATGGACACCAAAAATGGCAAAATGGGCTCTGGACAGAGCCTATGCAGATCCTAAAACCCACCAAAAAAGGCCTGAAACAAGGCTTGGAAGCATGCAAATAAAGGCTCCTTTGTAAGGCCAAAAATGCTAGAAAACAAAACAAGGGGAGAAAGGGTCACCCCTCTTTGATTTTGGCTCTCAAAACAGTATGCTAGCCACTGAAAATCCACTGGATTTCAGTGGCTAGAAGGCCAAACAAAGCTCAATACAAAGGCCTAAGTGCATGGCTCAAAACAAGGTGAAAACAAGCATGCAAGGGGGTAGATGACCCCCAACAGAAAAATAACCTTAAACAAACATGTAAAGGACCTCAAAATAAGATTTTTTTCAGTTTATGACAAAGCTCAAAATGCTTGCAAGTAAGGCTAATAGATGAAGCAAGATAAGGACCAAAAGAGGGAATAAGAGTGTTACCCTTGTAGCCAATGACTCCAGCAGCTTCTAGACCAAAACAGCAGCTCCTTGGCCTCTGAAAATAAGCTCCAAGATGCTTCAAGCAAAGGTGGAAGGGTTTGGCTAAGAGGTGGAAGGCAAAGGGCCAAGAACCAAGCTCTTTTGAGGCTTGGATGTAGAGATATAGAGGGAGAATGTATGGTGTATGCTCCAGCACCTTCTGAACCCTTGCAAAGGAAGGAGAGGCCTTCCTTTATAGAGCTAAGGGTCCAAAGCTTCTTGGAGAAGCTTCAAACCAAGATTAAACATATGCAGCAAATGCCTCCCAGCTGGCACAGCTGGAACCAACTCAGGAAGACAAAACAGGAAGGAGTAGGCCGACCAGTTCAAGTAGTTGGCCGACCAGGTCAAGTGGTCGGCCAGCTACTTTTAGTGGTCGGCCAGCCAGGTCAAAAGGTCCAACTCAAAACAAGGTGGTCGGCAGCCCCATTTGGTGGTCTCCCAACTGAATGCAAGTATGCAAATGAATAGGCCTGATTCAGCGAGAACTGCTCGTCCCTCTCTTAGCGATTCATGTCCATTTCTCCCCCAACTGGGTTTCTTCCCTCTTCTCTTCTTTTCTTCAACTCCAAACCCTTAAACAAGGTGTCTTGAAAGATTTTTCAGAGATTTCATCTCTCTTTCGTTTATTTCCACTTTGCCCTTGCTCGGTTTACCGAAAAGCGCGACATTTAACAAAATGCGAGCGTCGGACCATCGTAGAACTTTATTTTCAAAACATTTTGAAAGAGAGGGTTTCAAGATCTAAAATATTTTGATCAAGAAATGGGGTGTGAGGTTAGGGTTTGACTCTCCTCTTGCCGAAGAAATCGAACCTTTGCCCTGCTCAACTTTCTCCACCAAGTAAACCATCAGTAGCGCCCAAGTCTTAAGGTCGGTCAAAAATGGGGTGTCTACAGTGAGGGGGAAAAGGACAGCCCAAAGACACGATTGATGGCGAATGTTTGATTCACAATTGGCACGGAGCCAAAGGGGAGTGTCCAAAGAGAAGGAGGGGGTGAGGGATTCGGGAATGCCCAGGAGGGTCCATAGGGCCCAGGAAGAGGGACAGTCACGCAGAGCATGGGTGATGGTTTTAGGGTGGGATAGGCAATGGGGGCAAAGGTTGTCTTGAGTAATCTTTTGAGTGAGGATGAGAGATTTGGTGGGCAGTCTAGTATGTGAAGCAAGCCAAAGGAAGTGTTGGATCCGGGGGGTGGTGGGTGTATGCCAAATCCATTTCCAACTAGGGAAAGGAGGGGTAGAAGATGGTTTGAGGGCAAGGAGGTAAGCCGATTTGTTGCTAAAAATACCATCACAAGATGGTGTCCAAGTGAAAGTGTCTTCGGCGTGACCATGCTAGAGAAGTGTGGTAGAACTGTTTGGCCCTGTTTGGTAGAACTGTGGGAAAGTGCTTATAGCTTATGCCTAAACAACTTATAGCTTATAACTATGAACATAAGCTGATTTCTGACTTATAAATTAAGCATCTACTGCCCCACTCAAAGAATAAGCTGATTTTTGACTTCCAAAAAGCTATAAGCTATAAGCTATAAGCTAAACCAAACACATCAAAATAGCTTGAATTAAGCTGAAAGCTGAAATAAGCAGCTTTTAAGCTGCACCAAACAGGCACAAGATGGTGTCCAAGTGAAAGTGTCTTCGGCGTGACCATGCTAGAGAAGTGTGGTACTCTTGATTTTGGATTTAATAAGGTTGGGGAGGATGGTGGAGAGGCAATCAAAGTTCCAATGGTGGTCAACCCAACAGTCCTTTACCTTGAGGTCCAACTCTCTAAGGGTAAGGGGGCCTTGTATGTGGCTGCGGATGCTCCCCACTCCAAGCCAATTATCAAACCAAAAAGAGGTGTGGCTACCAGTTTTGACTAGTTTACACAAGCTCTCATTGAATAACTCTCTACCTTTCCTGATACTGCGCTACGTATGGGAATGTCTACTCGAGATTTTAGTTTCCATGGAGTATTTAGCACTGAGAATTTTGGTCCAAAGGGCTTTCTTGTCTGAATGAAATCCTCAATTGAGTTTGGCCATGGCAACTTGGTTGGAAATGTGAGATTGGCGAATACCTAGACCTCCTAGGTGTTTAGGTTTGGTGACTTCATTCCAATTGATGGCATGTATTTTTCGGTGATTGGGAGACGAGCCCCACAAGAAATCCCTGTTGAGTTTGTCAATATGGTTGGTGACAGATTTGGGGAGGGAGTGACATTGCATTACATTAGCTGGGATAGCCGAAGTGACGGCCTGAATGAGAGTGTTTCTACCTGCGAGGGAGAGGGTCTTGGCTTTCCAGCCATAAAGCTTTTTTTGAATTTTTTCAATGATGAATCTGAAAGTGGCCTGGTTGGGCCACTCTTGGAGGATAGGACAACCCAAATATTTGCCAATATTTTGGGAGATAGGAAAAGGAGGATGTTAGCTAGGTGATTGCGATGGGATTGGTCCACATTATTGGAGAAGAAATTTTTTTATTTGGAGGTACTAATTTTTTGGCCCGAAATGGTACAGAAATCATCCAAAATGGTCTTTATCGTGATGCAGTTATTTTCGGTTGCTTCTCCGAACAAAATGATGTCATCCGCAAAGAAAAGGTGGGAGAGGCAGGGGCAATTTCTGGCAATTTTGATAGGTTTCCAAGATTTGTCCGTGCAAGCTTGAGAAATGGTGGAAGCTAGATATTCCAAGCAAAGGATAAAGAGATATGGAGAAAGAGGTCCCCTTGATGGATGCCCCTAGATGGAGTGAAAGTTTCAGTGAGTTCACCGTTGAAAAAATGATGGCAAATTCCATGGAGGAGGAATACAAGAAAGAATAAGCTTGATCCAGTGGGTAGGGAAGTTGAATTTGGTGAGCATTTGTCTAATGAAACTCCATTCAAGGCGGTCGTAAGCTTTGTCAAGGTCCAATTTGATAAGAAGATTGCCTTTATGACCTTTTTTGTATTTGAAGTTATTAACCACTTCTTGGAAAATGATGACATTGTCCGTGCTCTTGCGGCCTGGAAGAAAGCTAGATTGGAACAGACTAATGAGATCATTCAGAAAAGGTCTTAGTCTATTCACCAGGATTTTTGAAATGATTTTGTAGATGGTGTTACAAAGACCAATGGGACGAAAATGGGTCACCAGCTCTGGTTGTTCCGTTTTAGGAATCAAGCAAATAAGGGTTCGGTTAAAAGAGGGGTCAAGTTTTCTGGTAGAGAAAAAGTCAGTAATAGAATTATAGATTGAAACTTTGACAGTCTCCCAGCATTTCTGAAAGAAGATGGGGTGAAGTCCATCGAGGCTTGGGGCCTTGAGAGGTTTCAAAGTCCAAAGGGCTTGTTTGACTTCCAGCATGGAAAGAATTGCCGAGAGGCGGGGGTGAAAGTCGGACTGAATGGTAGGGAGGGTTAAGTCAAGGGACAAAGACAAGGGTGCAAAACAAAGACTAGAGTGAAACAGGTTAGTGAAGTGGTCAACAACGACTTTCTTGATGGAACCTAACTCCAAAATCCAGTGATCATTTGGGTCCTTGATTGCGAGGATTTTATTATGACGACGAGATAAAGTAGTGAGGTGGAAGAATCTAGTGTTGTGGTCGCCATCAAGGGTGTAATTGACGCGGGACTTAAGGGCCCAAAAATCTTCTTCTAATTTGAGAAGGCTATGGTATTCTTGGGTGAGAGTGAGTTCTAAGTTGAAGAGGAAGGGAGGAGATGGGGGATTCAAGAGGCCGTTGGGTACCAAGAAGGCGGGCAGCAAGCTTTTTTTTTCAAAAAAATATGTTGCCAAACACCTCTTTGTTCCAAGTTTTAATTCGGTCGGTGAAAAGGTCGGCACCAAACTTGAAGAGGGTTTCACGAGGATGCCAGCAACTATCTACGACATTGAAAAAGGAAGGGTTCGAGAGCCAAATTGTTTCGAAACGGAAAGGCCGGGATGTGTTTGAGGTGGGATAAGGGTTGGTGTCAAGAAGGACAGGACAGTGGTCAGAGTGTAAACGGGGAAGGTGTAGAACATGGATATTGGATATAGGGTGTGCCAACTGTTATTACTCCAACATCTGTCCAGACGTTCCCGTATGAGACTGCCCACAGCTCTAAGATTTGACCATGTGAATCTTGGTCCAGAAAAGCCCAAGTCGATGAAGCCACAATGATTAATGCAATCTTGAAAACGGAGGGCTCTATGGGTGTTGATGGGTCTACCACCTGCCTTATCTGAGCTTGTTAAAATTTCATTGAAGTCTCAATCATAAGCCAGGGGGATTGGTGAGAATCAGCAAAATTTTTGAGCTTAGACCACAATGTTTTCCTATTGCTGTACAAGGACTAGCATAAATAGAAGAAAGATCCAATGAGTGAAGTTAGGAGATACCTGGACATAAGCATGGATTTCTTGGGTAGAGATGGACAGTATTTCACAGTTGATCTCAAGCTCATTCCACAACAACCAATACCACCCGCATAACCAGCTGGTTCAACAATATGATTGTTTGTGAAGCCTAGGTTTTCCACAATAGCTTTGCCTCTGTTTCCCCTTACCCGAGTTTTAGTGATGACCAGCATTTGGGGCTTATACACAGTGAGTAGATCAAACAGATGGCGGCGGAAGTGAGGGTTCGTCGCACCCCTACAGTTCCAAAGGAGGATCTTCATTGGAGTGTGAACAGAGGGGTGGGGGGCGAGAGAGATCGCCCTTCGGTAAGGTTTCCTCCTCCTCGGGTTAGCCACCTGGGGTTCAGGTGCAGCGGAGAGTTGTTCCAGAGAGCCGGGATTAAGGTAATCAAGTGTTCGAAGCTGGAACTTGCGAGCCTCAGACAGGACTTCATGATAACGCGGAGTTCGAAGAGGTTTGGTTCCGCCACTATGTGTTCAGCGCTGTAGGATGCTCCATCCATTAGGAATTCTCGTGGATGCACTACTAGGCAGTGAGAGTCCCTTTGGAGTGGTGGAGGGGATGGGAGAAAGGTTTCCACAAGAATGTTTTGGAGGACCTGTTGCAGATTCAGGAGGAGGTTGTGAGAGGAAATGGACACTTGGTTGTATTGAATCGTTTGGCGGGGAGTATCCTCTGCATAAGTGTATGGTGTTGAGAGGAAGTGCACTACCACTGTCTGTCTAGATGAGGACAGGTTTGGAGGGGGGGTAGGGATTAGGGACATCCAAATGTTGAGAATGTCGGGGTCGTACGAGCCGAGAAGGTGAGATGGGTCCCTCTGGATCATGGAGATCAGTTGGTCGTCTACTCGGTTTAGAGAGTCGGTGCCCATGTACCAGCCTTGTCTTGCATGTTGGGGCAGATTTAGTGGGTGAAAAGGAAGCAAGGTTCTGTGTTGGCCAGGGAGAGTAGGGTCAGGTGATTTGGGGGGTAGAGAGGATGAGGTTGGGGGGTGGCCGTGGCTGATGTAGAGTGCGGTGTCGGCGAGGCATTATTGGTGAGCGAAGGGGGGAGGGGGGGAAGGAGGGGGGTAGGAGGAGAAAAAGGGACAGAATTTTGAGATGTTTAAGGTTGGAGGGTGGTGAAGGGGATTTAAAGTGGGGAGAGACAGCTGAGGGTGACAGGACAGTGGGGGGGTTCAAGGTGTTACTGGTGTTGGACAGACGAGGTGGAAATGGACGAGGTATGAAACAGGGGTCTGTATCTGTATGGGCTGAGGCGTAGCAGCAGTTTAGGACAACAAAGGAGTTGGAAACAGGGGTAAGTGTCAAGCACACACGGCTCGAGGATGAGATGGATAGAGTAGAGGGGTTTGACTTGTGGGTGTAGGTTGACAGGGTAGGGACAAGGGGTCAGAGAGGTCAATTGGGACAAGGGGGTCAGGGGGGTCAGCTGGGTCAGGGGGGAAGGTGGGACTGTTGTCTTCTTCCTCCAAACCTTAGTGTTGTCGCCGGAGGGGGCCTTGACGCCGGTACAGAAGAAGATGATTTTAGAGGTCGAGAGGGTTTCCGCCGTGTCACTAACATCCACTTTCCAAACTCGGGTTCAGAAGGTGCTTGGGTTGCCAGCAACTTGTCACCAACAGTGGATACTGAGGCTAAATCTTCCATAAGCAGATGGTGGACTTTGGATGGGCATTTGTCTATTGTGTGGCCCACCAAGCCACAGTGGAAGCAGATATTTGGGAGTCCTTCATAAGCAACCTGTTGGAGATGTTGCCGATTCTGATAGTAGGCGTTAGGGGTTTGTTGAGGTCCACTTGAATACAAATTCTAGTGAATCTACCTCTATTGCCGGTTGTGGTATGGATGTCAACCTTGATGAGTTTGCCGAGTTTGTGGACTATTCTTTCCAACACAGAGCGGTCATAGAACTCGATGGGAAGGGAGATCAGGCAAGCCCATATACTGCAGAAGAGATGACATTAGTTTGTGGTTGGAACTCGGCTCCCATCTGCGAACTGAGAGGAAATGGTTGCCAATATACCAAGCAAGGACCATTAGAGAGGACCTTGGTGAGGTCAGCTTCCTCCTGAAATTTGATAAGAAAGAAGTGGTTGCCCAAATCTAAACCGTGACAAGTCCCAGAGGGCTTCCACAATGTCCTCACCTTGGACATGAGATAGTTGTACCCCAGAGATTTGCCAAGAAGTTTGATGATAATAGAGTGTTTCCAAGGGTTTCTGATGCGGGTGAGATCATCCGGGGAGAGTGAAATAGTTGGATAGACTTCGTCCACAACTGCATCGTCTCTTGGGATGGCGGAGACAGAGGGATCAGGTGGGGAGTCAGCTTCTTGTTGAGACGAGAAGGGGAATAACACCGCGTCTTTGAAGGTTTTGGAGCTGGATGTGTTGCCGTGGCTGTTCCCATGTAGAGTTGTTGCAGAAATGATGGCGGTGGGAGGTGCTGTGGTATCAGTTGAGGCGGAGTGAGCTTGGATCGTTGTGGGGGATACTTTATCTTCTACCTAAAAAGCCAGAGAATGTGTCTCAGTTGCCTTTGGTGATACATGAGTTCCTCCTGAAGCATGGGTTCCTTCTGGTGATGCAGGTGTCGTGGTGGGCCTGGGGTCATATGTTGCTTCGTCCGCCGGTGACGTAGTTTCGTCTGTCGCTTTTGCCTTAGTTGTGGTCGTTGTTTCATGTGACGTCTATCTAGTCGTCGGCGTCTCTTTCTCTTTCACCTTGGTTGTCGCCGCTCTCTCTTTCTCACTCTCTCTCTCTCTCTCTCTCTCTTCTCTCTCTCTCTCATCGCTCAAAAAGTTTTCGGAACTTCACCCTTTTCATTATTGTAGATGCATATCATTTCTACACCATTGTCTTTGTAATTCTGGGTTATCTTTCACTTTTATTCTCTTTCTTCACCTCACTCTTCGGTTGCACTAAATTGACTGACAGAAGAGAACATAGATGAGGGGATGGAAGAAGAAAGAAGCAGAGTCGATGAGAGAGAGAGAGAGAGAGAGAGAGAGATGTAAATCAAATTGTTATGAAGGGATTTGAGTAGAGGAGAAAGAGGATTATGTTGTGATTGAATTTTGTGTTGTGTGACTGGATTTGTTCGTTTTGTATTTAATCCTTATATTTACTCCTGTATATTGCTTCATTTACCTATTTTGGATATACAACTCTATAAATATTTCTCTGTTTGAACATATATATATATTGGGAGGTGTTGTGATGGAATTTTGTGTTGTGTGACTGGATTTGTTCGTTTTGTATTTAATCCTTATATTTACTCCTGTATATTGCTTCATTTATCTATTTTGGATATACAACACTATAAATATTTCTCTGTTTGAACACACACACACACACACACACACATATATATATATATATATATTGGGAGAGATTATAACGTGCACTCTAAAAAATGTGTATATGGTATTTCTTTAATTATTTTATCATAAAATTTCATAACATAAACACAAAATATCACAATTTTTTTCACTACAAAATAAAATACCATAATAAAAGTCACAAAGTGTCATAATAAAAATCACAAAGTGCCATAACATTGTTGTCCCTAATTCTAAGGTGTACACTATAAATTTAGGCTATGTTTGGGGAGTGAGATTTATAGTCAAAAACTTTAAAAGTTACTATAGGTTGTGACATCATTCTCTTTATTTTTTGATACATCTTTTCGTAAGAAATTAAAATATTAATTCTTAAACGGGGCATTACTATATGGAGAAATATTTATATCATTAAACAGACTATTAGCCCACAATAGTACAAAAGGTATCAAATTCTGCTCCATATGAGTTGAATCCGAGACTTCACACCGCAAACGGTGTTACACAATTACTAGATTAAATGCCCTAATCTTGCATAGTCTAATTAACTTAATATCATTTTGCTAGATAATTGAATTACCAGTGAATATTAAAGAAAGGAGATCTTTTTTTCGGAGGACTAAGAACTGCATAATATTAACCATACAAACTAATTATATCAGTTGTCAGTGCCTGGACTGGTTTAATTACATTCCTTCCTATACTAAGATAACAAAAAAAATGGCTATAGTATTTGATATCATCAATAATAGGTTTAACTCCAATCAAATATGGATTTTCATTGAAGCATTTTTACCAAAACTTCCTAAGACCCTTGCCTGTTGCCCACCCAATAGCTTCCAAAAAGGCCTTAGCGTCAGCCATAGTTGTCAAATCGAGATTCGTATCGTGAATCGAAATGACCTTGTACCGAATTGCGAATCGAATCGAATCGTGAATCGTAAAGATTCGGTCACTTTTTTAAAATTACTTAAAAATATATATTTACACATTTAGATGTTAAATATATCTTATGAATATGAAATATTTAGACTTAAATCAATGAAAATGTTATTTTGAGTCATATCACGTAGTTTAATAGGTAAGAAGTTAATAAGATTCTTATGTAAGATCACTATCTTACTTTTTTTCTTTTTAGATATTTCTTATCAACCATTCTTAATAAATATAATAACCAAATAGACAAGTTATCAATTTCCAAAATAACAATAATTAATAACGATATTGATATTTAAACAATAAGCATACGTACTTTTCTAAGTAACAGTGAGCAAATAATAAGCAACACTGGTAGAGAGCCCTAAAAAACGCGGCTCAAATGGCTCAAATTGACCAAAACTGTGTCGTTTTGGGCACAAAACAACACAAAATGACGTCGTTTTGCTCAATTTGAGCCATTTGAGCCGCGTTTTTTAGGGCCCCCAACATTATTCAATAACAAGAAAGAATTATTTAGAATATTTTATTTTAAAACCTAAAACATTTTCAAAGGTATAACAGACCTCACATATATAATATTCAATTATTCAATTTAATAAAATAGCAATAGATAATTAATAGTGTAACTTTAATCTTAAACATCTTTAGAAGATATATTATGATTTTTTAAAGGGAAAAAAAATGAGAAGAAAGGTTAAAAATATGTTGGATCTGACTGAATCTGATTGGATTCTATTAAAAACTTCATGATCACTAAAATAACAACAAATTATGTATATATGTTGGTTATTTTGGTGTTAAACGCTATTAAAAGTTGTATTATTTTCACTAAAAATATGGAGAAAAAAATAGTCGAAAATATGCTGGACACAATAATTTAAAAAATTACATGAATCATAAAAAGTGAATTGAATCGTAAATCGATTGTGAATCGTGCAATTCACTAGAGATTTACTTCCAAAATAGATTCACTCAGATTCGTATCGATTTTGCAAAAAATTTGAATCGAATCGTGAATTGAATCGCGAATCGTAAGATTTTGATAAAAGAGAGATTCACCCATAGATTCGTCTCGATTTTGCAAAAATTGTGAATCGAATCGTGAATCGAATCGCGAATCGTAAGATTCTGATAACAGAGGCGTCAGCCACCAATGGAGAAGGTAGTGAATGAGCTGCTGATGCATGTTGAGCCACTTGCTGGTTGTTGTCATCCAAGCAAATCCATGCTATACCTGCATCTTGGGCAGTGGATCTCCAAGACCCATCAATTAGAAAAGTGATCCTTAAAATTTACCCGATGGGGATAATTCCATGTATGTTACTGCCATTTTTTGGCTTGTTAGTCTTTGGGAAGGGCAGGGGTAGTTTGGTCATCATCCAGTCTCCAAAGAATTAGAGGACTTGAGCTAATAAATTTTTGTTGTATCCATAACTAGTAAACATTTATAACTGGTCTTACTCTTATTGATATGAAAATATTATTGAACATGGTGAATTAATATTTAAGAATAACTTGTATAAAGCGTCATTTCATCTGTCTCTACTATAATTATGAAGAGACCTAATCAATTGAAACTTTATAAATTTTAGTTGAAATTACAAAGTTCACAATTTAAAAGTTCTCCCTAAATTACAAACATTTATTTTTAATTATTATTTTTTAATATTCAGGAAATTAGCATATACTACCAACAATGGTTATTTATTTTATTTTTTTTTTCTTTCGGTCAATTCAATTTGGGCTAAACTAAAACCGATGGCTTGGTACCTCCTAGCTAGAACCATTCATTAAATTCGCCTCTAAAACACAAAATAAATGCAACATTTGCACATGAACAATGTGATTATCGATGTATTATAAAAAATAAAAATATTATCACTGTATTATTGACAATAAAAAAAAAATGGCATGACCCATTAAATCAATGTAATCATGATATATTAATAAAACGATAATTAAAATATGATAAAATAATAACGATTACATCGTAAAATTATTTGGCATCCACGACATTGCATACAAGTAGGAGTAAAACACACATACGCATTAGTACTGTTAATGATACACCTCATAGGCAAAACATGACATTGCAAAGCTCAAATGGTAGCTTTTGTTTTTACTGGGGAAGCTTGTTGAGCTTACAGTAGACATAATCCTTGTACTTCTTGGTCTTAAATTTGGGTGGGTTATCATCATCGTTAACAAGCTTTGGATGGGGACCAACTTCAAGCTCTTCTGGTGGCTCCAAAAACACTGGCCATGACATTCTTGTTGTGTCCTTGTTCACTGTCGATCTATGAAACACAGCCTTGTACTTTCCGTTGCTTAATATCTGTTAAACAAGATTAAAATACAATAAAAATTAGTTGGGAATTCATCTCTTATGTTCTGTCACAATTTGATGAAAAATGTTTCATCCTCACAATCTCCTCCACGAACTCTCCTGAATGACGTGGCAAGAAAATGACAAATTAATGATCCACATTCCTACACTCGTCTCTTCTCTCAAAACTTTCCAATCAACCTTGCCACGTCATTGGGGTGTTTGGGGGGAAGATTTTGTATGGATGTAGTACTGCTGTAATTTGATCCCTGCAGATTTAGTTGTATCAATTTTGTCATTTAATTTTTGCACACAATGTCAACTAATCCAATTGATAATATATGTGCGTGTGTGTGTTTTGAGGAATTAGACATAAACCAAATGTAAAATGGTTCATTCATAAAGGAATCGACCCCTCAATAGAATCTTATGCAATATGAACTGGGCTTCCCTCCAGTTTATAGTCTAGACTGGATGATGCTGTCCGGACCTATGGAATCCACCATAGGTTCTATTTTGATGTTTTGAACCGTGAACTTTGTTTAATTTATTATATACATCATCTACAAAAAAAAAATTAGGTCAATCCATAGGTTAAAGACAATCATTCACAGAAAAAGGTGCTCTCACTCACAATGGCACTCTGGTTTTAATTTTATCACATAAACCATACAGATCAGGTTGAGAGCCCTGAAAAACCACCTCATTCCTATGCTTCCAGTTGGACCCCATTCCTATTTGAATATACTTTTCAGCCTATCTATTTGTCTGTCTATCTATATATACTTTGATCTATTTAGTTTCTATCATTTTCTAGAGTTTGAATTGGATACCAACCTCCTAGATAAGATTAATCCTAGTCTCTGCAACCCAGACTTGCCTCCTCTTACTGCTAAAATGTTAATTATTTCTGTTCTGTTTCGATTTTTAGATCCTTCTCTGTATGCCACAACTGTCTAGTGCAATACTATGACTAAACACAAGTTCTTAAAATGCATGCACCAAAACTAAGGAATAGGGGGATAACAATTATTTTACAATAAAAAGATTTTACAAAGTAAATTATTTTATATCAATTGAAACAGAGTGTAAATGTATAAAAATTCCCTCTTTGAGCAAAAAGCTTCTACGAGGGAAAACCAAGTTAACCATTGATTTTGGTTAATTGTGAAGGTAATGGCAGGTTGGATAAAGAGTACATGAAGTGGAGGTGGCAGCCACAAGATTGTGACATTCCAAGGTTCTATCTGGTTTTCTTTTCTATTATTGATATTAGCTTGCTGTACATTTTTGGGCCTATTTTATGACAGTTTAAGTTTTGGGACATTTGGTGACTTAACATGGTAAGTTTTGGTTTTAGGAAGTACTTTGATCTGTATGTTGCCGTGCATCTTATCTTTTGGTCTGTTTATCTCTCCATGTGTGAGACGAGGTCACACATGAGGGAGTGTTAGCTTGATATACATTGTTAGGTCAGATTTAATTGGTGACTTGACAACTATGATTCATTTGAAATAAGTCATTGTCTTTTCTATGATTTATTTGAAACTGGATTCTGAAGTAAATAATGAATTTGGTGATTCTTGATTGCTAATGGGTTAGGCTTTACCATTTGATTCAGAACCATATTTTTTTGAGATCAATAAGGGAGCAGATTTGGGAAAACAACTTATCAAACTATCCTAATTTGGGAATATGGTTTGGCTTTTAACCTATTTTAAGTCACATCACCTCTATATTTTTTTACATATTTTTTCACAAAAAGCCAAAAAATCAGTTTTTAACTAATTTCCCCAAAATTGTTATTTTTCTTAGGTTCAATGCAACAAAAATGCTGGAATTGATCAGAGGGAAGAGGCTAGTTTTTGTGGGTGATTCAATTAACAGAAATCAATGGGAATCCATGCTATGTTTGTTAATGGGAATCTGCAGTAGATAATTCTTTTGATTCACAGGTGACCAACATACTCATAGATTTAGTATGGAAAAGAAGCTTGGGGCTGGGTGTGAAGGTATATGAATGGAAGAAGATAGAGAGAGGGACATGGAGAGAGAGAGAGAGAGAGAGAGAGAGAGAGAGGGTGAAATAGAGGACATGGCTGGGGTCGGCGGTGGTGCTTGTGTAACCCTTGCGGTGATGCTCCAATAATAGACAATGATGGAGACAAAGCGACACAGAGGAGACGTGAGTGAGAGAGGGAGACAAATCGACCTTCGACCTAGTTTACGCGGTTTATTTTTTTCCCGACCACTTTCTATTAGTCACCAATAAGAAATAAACCCATTCTTTTCCCCAAGAACTCAAAAATTTAGCGGCTAAATCGTTTAGGAATCCCTCCAAAATTCGAAATCCTTCCTCCAAACTTCAATTACCATTGCGACTAAACTTTAGTCGCTAGAAGTAAGATAAATGCCGACTAAATTATTTTTTATAGCTAAAGATTATACATTTAGAGACCAATTTTTTCTTAGTTGCCGACTACTAAAACTCAATTAGTCTCCAAAAGCGAACTAAATGCCGACTAAAATACTTTTTAGTAGCGAATGATTGTACATTTTGGGACCAATTTTTACTTTAGGTCACCCAAAACCATATTTTCAACGACTAAACCTTAATTAGTCATCAAAAGTAGAATACATACTGAAGAAAATATTTTTGGTAACTAAAGTGTGTACCTTTGGCAACCAAATTTGTTTTAGGCGGCATTTTTAATCGCCGAAAGTATATTTTCCCGTAGTGTTTGTCACAAAACAAGAGGAACAGCATATTTTTAAAAACACATTTGTTTTTCATTTTTTTGACACTAATATAATAAATTGAATAAATTACGATTATTAGATTGATTTATTTTTATTTTATTTTTAAATGATATACGTGAAAGACTCTACAAGATTAATAGTTCGAATCATTAAAATAGAACGCATAATGAACTCCATGGATCCGGTGAATGCCTTCCAATCCAAATTACATACATTGGAAGAAAACGAAATTACCTCAATTTGGTCACCAATATGGACAATGAGGGCATTGGGGATGTACTTGACATCGTACCAGTGATCATCTTTGAAGACTTGTAATCCTGGGACTTCATTTGGTACGAGAATGGTGAGTGCACACATGTCGGTGTGAGCCACCACACCAAGTGCCAAGTCAGGTCTAGGACATGGTGGGTAATAATTGATCTTCATAAGGTACACCAACTCATCCCCACCTAGCTCCTTGTTGAACTCATCCCCTTCTAGCCCAATCCCTAATGACAACCACCTGAACAACTTCTCCACCACCCCCCTCATTTGCTCTGCATATTCCTCGTTTGCTTCCCTATCTCATTTAAAAATAAAAAAAAAAAAAACATTTTTAATTAGGTATACAATCACGTGATCTTCTGAAAAAATTCACACTTTTCACTTGCAGTTAGAGATGTAAATAAGTTGCGAGTCGAGCCGAATGGTGGATCGTTTATGCTTAATTTAAAATTTTAACAAGTTTCAAAATATGTTTAAATTTGACTTATTCATATAACAAGTAGATCTCAAATAAGTCGAACAAGAGTTGATCTCAAATAGTTTATTTTTTATAATGCTTATGCGTTTATCAAGTTGAATAATAGAGTTTTTCAAACTTGATTTAAAAACTTAACAAATTTAAAATTTTGTTTAATTTTGACTTGTATACGTACCAAGTTAATCTTGAGCAAGTTGTAAACAAACCGAACATGAGTCGAACTTAACTAGTTGGATTTATTAACAGTCCTGCTTGCAAACCATTAATTTACAATATTTTCTTGTTTTTTTATTTCATATTTCCTTTTTTATCTTACTGTGTCTTTTCGGCCAAATAATAGAAGCCTTCAACTCAATCACATTTACCATTTTTCTTTTAATGCCATTATGTTTTTTGAACCTAGAGATAATTGGAGAGAGCAAAATATAATTTGCATATATAAAGTGTATAAAATGATATGATAGTGACATATTGTAATTATAAGGTATTGAAGTTAGTATTTTAGTTAGAAATAAAATGACCGTAAAGAGCCATGTTATATTGTATGTATTTTTTATATAAAAATTTTATTCGTATACCATTACGCATCATAATAATGGGTATTATATTTTTAAATAAAGAGATCACAATAACTCACATATTATTATTTGTATTAAGAAAAATTATTCATCCCTATAATCTTGTCCCTCCCAATTTTACCTCCATTGATGTGGCATTAAGGGGATTAAAGATGAGAGATAGAGAAGTGAGAGATCACTTCAATGGGCTTTAGTCACGACATTATGAGTGAAATTAAAGGAACAAAATTAAGAAATGTAGCAAGAACTTTAACTGATTCGTTATTTTCCTTAAAAATCTAAGCACAAATCCCATCTTGTGGAAAAAATAAATAAAGAGATATAGAGCGAGACCCTTAAGTATTGACTTCTTTCACATTCTAAACAAATAAAATTTATCATAATCTATACTATATATTAAGCAAAATGGGATTTTTAACCCCAAACCTTGTGGAGCTCCAATCTCTCAATCTAAATTTCCTGATTTTTTGATTAAAAAAAAAAACCTTAGTATTTATTAACTTCTCTAACCCCCAAGTCTTACCCTCATAATAACACTTTAATGCATTAAAAACAAGTATAAAAAAAATCTTTGAAATCCAACACATGAATTCCTTGAAAAGTCTCAATACATATGATTATTATCCCTCATAATAACACTTTAATGCATTAAGAACAAGTATAAAAAAATTTTCTTAAAAAGTCCAACACATATAATTATTATCAAAATATTAAACTTTAATATAATATAATTAAAAAAAAGACATTTAATTCCTTGAAAAGTCTAACACAGATGATTATTATCAAAATATTAAACTTTAATATAATATAAAAAAGGAAAAAAAAAAGAAGACATTTAAAAATCGCAATTCACATATATAGATAATTGTAAACACAATCCGTGTATAACACGGGTGATATGCTAGCTATAAATAAAGAAATATTATTGTAACTGACTTTGCTGTAATAATCAATCATATCACATGGACAACACTAATTGAAAAGGGTGGGCAAAAAGTAATATTAATAATAATAATAATAATCAAGAGTATTGTACTATTATCGAGACAAAATGTTACATCTAATTATATTTTTTATTAAAATTTTCTCTTTCACAGGATGTCACACGTATTTATTAAGGAAAATGATTTTTATCACTCAACATATTTCATTAATTTTTTTCATCTTTTACATAAATCACACTAGTCCAGCATGTCTCTAGTTGAAAATTAAGATTGGACCGTCTAGTCTAGTCTATGGACAGGGGCGGAGGGAGCTTGGGCCTAGGGGGTCACGTGCCCCTCCTGACTTTGGCAAATTTTTTATTTTTTTATTTTTTTTATTTTAAAGTTGGTCTCCTTTACTTTCACACACACATTAACCCACTGACCACTCACATACACACACACACCACGCACTTAGATGCCCAAATTTGTACTTTTATTTATTTTTATTTTATTTTTATTTTTTTTTAGGAATCCCAATCCCAATCAAACATTAATACATAACTTTTTTTTTAGGTGAATACACACAACTCCAATTACAATAAGGTTAAAACTCTAAAACTCTATAAGTATATGAAATTCTTTATTTTTTTATTTATTCACAGTACTTGTGAAGTATCTTTATATTTTCTTTGTCTTCTTTGTTTCCCTTTGTTGTTTTGCAATTTATCGACTCGCGATTCACCAAATTAAGATCACAAAACACAGATTTGGGACCACACTACAACCTTAGTATCTTCTCTTCATTGTTTACAGGTAACTTTATTATTATTATTTTAACTTTTAAATAAAAATTATGAGTATTAATTTATAATTATTTGTTAAGTTTTGATTTGTAAATTTTTTTTTATTTGTTATTATTTATGTTAAAATAAGAGATTTTGATATGCTAAAATTATGAATCTTAATCGGTGGTGATTTATATTAAAATTAGGAATTTTGGTTTGTTGTTGTTTGTGCTAAAATTAGGAATTTGATTTGTGTTAAAATTAAAAATATTAATTTCCAGTGATTAATATTTAAATTAGGGATTTTGATTTGTTATAATTTGTGCTAAAATTAAAAATTTTGATTTGTTGTAATTTGTGCTAATTTAATTTTTTTGATTTGTATTAAAATTGAAGATTTTGATTTGTGGGGAGTTTGAGTTCTCAATGTTGAATGGAATTGCCGATACATATATTATCGACATGCTATCCAGTAGTGAGTTCTCAATGTTGAATGGAATTGCCGATCTTGCTAAGAAAATGGTAGAGACTGGAAGAGACAAAGTATATCCATTGGTGTATTTGCTCTTGACTTTAGCATTAATCTTACCTGTTGCAACTGCTACTGTTGAAATGGTATTTTCAGCTATGAATATTGTGAAGAATCGGTTGCGGAACTGAATAGGTGATAAATGGATGAATGATAGCTTGATTGTCTACATTGAGAGAGATATTTTTGATGGCATTGACAATGATACTATTATGGAAAGATTTCAAAAGATGAAAACTCGTCGGGGTCAATTGTAAAAGTTTAAAATTTAAAACTTTTTGTAATGGATATTAATTTTTAATGTTTAACATTAGTTCGAAAAATTATTATTATGTTATTGTTATTGATTTGGGAAGAAAAAATTTGAGATTGTAATTAATAGGTGCCCCCTATATTAAATTCCTAGCTCCGCCACTGCCTATGGACCTATTTGTGGATTCCATTTCGATAATCTGAACTGTTCAATGTGTAGAACTCGTCAAATACTATATTTTTGTAAAACATCAAGTAGATTAGATATCGATAGTTATCTGATTAGATAGTTTTATATAAAAAAATGAACGGTAAAAAAATAAATAGTTGACAGAAATCTAATCCGATCAAATAATTATCGATATCTGATCAACGTGATTTTTTACAGAAATATAGTATTCGAAGAATTTTACAAATTAAACAGTTCGAATTATTGAAAAGTGATCCAAAAATAAACTCATAAGCCAAACTGTACGGTCTAATCTCAAACTCCAATTGGAGACAAGCTGGACCCAATTCAACGAGTGATGGTTGATGGTTATGCTACGCGGGAGATTGTTAATTAATGACGCAGGCGGGTCTTGCGGTGATATGGAAGGGCTTGATGGAGACAAGAGGGGCCGGAGAGAGAATAATTTATATATATATATATATTAGAAAATAAAAAAACAAATTACAAGTAAAATAGTATTGAGAAAATTACAAATAAATAAAATCAAGATTTGATCCTTATAACAAAAATAAGAATTAAAAATTTAATTTTTTTCATTTAAGGCCTAAGGCCTCATTTGGGAACCCTCCTTTTTAGCTAAAAAGTCAAAAAGTTACTAAAATTAATCAAAAAGTCAACAATCCATACTAAAAAGTCAAAGATTCTCTTTTCTCTCTACTTTTTACACATCTTTTCGTAAAAAGTTAAAAAGTCATCCCAAACATACTAGTTTTTTTTAGCTCATATTTTAGCCAAATAGCCAAAAAGTTACTAAATTAGCCTGTTCCCAAATCCAAACTATCTACTATTTCTGTTAAGTAAAATTAACAAAAAAAAAAAAGGTTTTTTTGTCATTAAACTTAATAAAAAAATAATATTTTATACTTTTTATATACAATTACATTGAACTTAATTTTCATCAATTTTACTTAACGGAAATAAATTGATGGTTTAGATTAAAGATAAATGAAATATTAGAGTTTAAATTGACAAAGTTAAAATTCATGATTTATTTTGTTATAATAATCAAACTCAGGTTTTTTTTTTTTCTAATAGTATATTGACATCTACAATTAAGTAATTTAAGTGTGAGAAATTGCTGTAGTTTTATTAAATTTGAAAAAAAAAAAAAAAAGTCATAATGTAAATTACTTGTAGAACCATTCCATTTAATAAAATTGTCAGCAAGTATACCTATTTGTTAACATGTTTAAAATTATTCTACTTCTTTTAAATAAAAGTAAATGTCACATATATAATTATTTTAAATTTTATTAGCAAATACCTATAACATTTGTTAACAAAACTCAAAAATAAAAACTAGCCAGAAATGAAATAGTAAATCTAGGTATATTCACATAAAAATATTATGTAGTGTAGTTTCTTAATAAGCATGAACTTTTTCTACAAAACTTAAATCTGAATCACACTCTTACTCCATTTGGTTTCAGAAAAAAGTTATGAACCCAGAAAATATACTAAACCTATCTGGAAAGTGTGGTGTGTGGCGTAGATTTAGTTTATGTGGGCTAATTTTGCATTAATCTATTTTTTTGAAATACATTAAAAATCCCATCTAAAAAAAATACACTAAAAATTTAAAAAAAGGTCTCCGTTTGGTTTTTCCTTTTTAGAATTTGTTTTCAGACAAAAAAATTAAAACTAATTTGATGAAAACTTAAAAAAAAAAAGAAAAAATTGTAATTTTTATATATTTTTTATATTTTGAAATGGTAATTTTTTAAAATTTAAAAATATTTTTCTGATATGTATTTTTGTTAAAATAATTTTTATTTTTGTAATAAAAAATTTGAAAATAGTTTCAGAAAATCAAACCAAATGAAACGATACAAGATTGAAAAATGCTATGAATCCCAAGTAAATTACTAAATAAATTATCAAATCTTTCATATAAGTATATTTGTGTGGATCTCACACTTATGTGGGAGGTTTGATAATTTATTTGAAGTTTTAGCATAACTCTACAAGATGAGACTCGGGAGTAACTCAAGGGTCTTGAGGCAGTATTCTGTCATTAATAATGCTGCATTTATTATCTTTTTGTATCATCTTATATATTAGCTCATCATTAATATAATGATATCATCCCTCATATTTACGTTAAATGATAGGCTGACACAGTAAATAATACAATGAGGTCATGTTTGATTCAAAAGATTAATAGTGAAGTATTAATAATCCTATTAAATTAGTGTAGTATTCACTATCCAATTGGATTAATATCCATTGGATTAATAATCCCACCCCTACCCCATTACTAATAATCCTACAAATTTGTTGGATTAATTATCCATTGGATTAATAATCCTAAACCAAAATGTTAAAACAAACATGGGATAATTGGGCCCGCGGATTAATAATCTCAATCCCATACTCTAATCCACCTAATCAAACATGCCCTGAGAGTAGTACGCCCAAATCTGATAGGGCTGGCTTCCCTCCGTCTATGAATGGATTGAAAGGTACTGTTGGATTAGTGAAGACTTATTACGGGTTCCGTTTTGATAATTTGAATTGCTCAATATGTATAACTCGTCGAGTATTATATGCTTGTAAAAAATCACGTTGATCGGATATTAATAGTTATGTGATCAAAATAGTTTTGTATAAAAAAAATGGTGAAAACATAAACGGTGGATAGAAATCTGAACCGATGAAATAGCTATTGATATCCGATCAACGTGATTTTGTACAATCATATAATATTCAACGAATTCTACACATTAATCGATTCAAATTATCAAAACGGAACCATGATAAGCCCCCACGGGCCTAATAATATCCTCCAGTCGAACTGAAGGAAAGCCCAGCTCGATGTGATAAGTGTAGCATGAACCTTCATTTAACTATCAATGCAAATCAAAATGCATCGATTTGTAATCTAATCCCTAACTTCCTACAATATTCATTTAACTATTAATGCAAATGAAAATGCACTGATCGGAATCTAACCACTAACTCGCTACGATGCTACCACCTTATGCAAAATAAAATAATTTTTTAAAAAAAAAAAAAAAAGAAAAAAAAAAAGGAGAAGTGAAAAGGAAAAACCTGTAAGAAGGAGGGTTCTTAGGCCAGAAGTGGTAGTTAATAGCAGAAGGAGGCCAAATCTTATGAAACAAATGATCAACCCAACCTTTCTTCCCTTCAACTTCCTTTTGAAGCTTACTTCCATACCCTTCAATGCTCTTAGACTCAGCATCCTTAGCATACACCTCTTTCTCTTCCTGTGGCAGCTCAAAAAACTCTTTCCCAACTCTCTGCAATTTACTTATCAATTCATCTGGTATCCCATGGTTCACCACCTGGAATATCCCCCACTCTCTCCCAGCCTCCTCCACCATCCTCACCACCCTCTCCTCGTCGCTGTCGCCGCTGCCAAGATCGATCACCGGTACTTCTAGAAGCTTCCCTTTGACGGTGGTGATTGCTGGTTGCTCTGTCTCTGACCTAATGTACTCGGCTGGTATGCTGTCCATGCACTTTGACAATGAAGCAGCTATGGCTTGCACTCTCTCCACCTCCATTTTTCTTTCCTTCTTCTCCCTCGTTTCCTATGACTATAATAATCTCAAACTTTTCTCACTCTCTCTTTGCGTGTGAGCGTCACATCTACTTGTATATGTGCCCTGTTTATAGAGGTTATTTATTTATTATTATTATTTTTTAAGAAAAAAAAATTTCATAAAAAATTGGTAGGGAATGACTTCCCTTCAGTCTAAGGCTTGGTTTGGGAACATGTTATTTTAGTAATTTTTTGACTTTTTACGAAAAAGTGTGCAGAAAAATAGAGAGGTGATGTGATGTGTTTTAGTTGACTTTTTGACTTTTTGGCTATTTTAGCCACTTCCCAAACGAGGCTTAATTGTTGGATCTGTGGAGATCTACCACGAGTCCTGTTTGGATAATTCAAACCGTTCAATATGTAGAACTCGTCAAGTACTATATACTTGTAAAAAATCACGTTGATCGAATATCAATAATTATGTGATCAAATCAGTTTTATGGGAAAAAAAATAGACGGTGAAAAATAAACGGCTTACAAAAATATGTTATGATCAAATAGCTATCGATATCCAATCAACGTGATTTTTATAGACATATAATACTCGACGAATTTTACATATTGAATGATTCAAATTATCAAAACAAAATCTGTGATGAGACCTTACAGGCTCAATAATATTCTATAGTTCACGAAAGAAAAGTCATTCCCAAAATAGTGTGTCACATCACATGTATCATTTATAAGGGAAACCTTTAATCCTGGAAAGACCCAAAAAAAAAAAAAAAAAAAAAAAAACGTCACAAAAATAAGTAATTTTATTTTTAAAATATAAATTATCATAATTCTATCGTAAAAGGAAGATAATATTTATTATAAAAATAGATGAAGTATATCATAAAAATACGTGCATGTAGGGTGTAATGAAGGTCTTTCCCATTATTAAAAAGCTCATCATTATGATTAAAATAATAAGGCAAAACTACATTAACATCTCCATGATCTGTAGAACTTAATCAAGCTCCCCAAGTTTAATATATACATGGCTCCCTTGAGTTTGCCCACACGAGTTTTTTATTTACGCAATATTTTGATTATTTTTTATTAATAATTTGTTAATTATATAAAATAAATACATATATATATATAATTAGATATTTTATACAAAAATATATATTTTACACTCATTTATCTTTGTGTTTAATGGGTATTTTAGAAATATGATTAAAAATTACTTTTTGATTTTTTTGAGTTTATTTTGTAAGAGAAAGAAGTAAGTTAAAAGTTGGGAAATGACTTTTAACCTATTTATCAAAATAAGCCTAAATATCATATGCATTAATTTCAACTACTACAATTTTACTACAGGAAAGTGAAAATAATTATGTTAAACTTATGAATTCTCTACGGTTGTTAGTGTAGTTCATCTAAAAAATAATTAAAAATAGTCACATCATTTGTATGACACTTATATATATATATATATATATAATGACATTTTTCATTATTTTAACATCTTTAAATCAATGAAATGTCACCTAAAAAAGAAAAATGAATGGAGGGAAAATCTTTGGGAAACAAATTTAGGAAAATGTTTCGGTGTGTAATTCACATTGTATACAATTCTATGACAAAAATTACGTAAATTTTTACGAATTTATATAAATAATCTCATAAAAATACTTAAATTAAATACAAATTTATATAAATTCATAAAAACTTACGTAATTTTTTAATAGATTCATATACTATATGCATTATACACTCGAGAATGCTTCATTCCCGTTCCTTTGTAATAAAAAGAATCCAAATCCTTTGTTAGGTAAAAGAAAACAATAGAAATGTGATAATTCTCATTGTGTAGGCCAAATTGCACTAAAGAAAAAAAACTTTGTAAGAGAGACAACATAATAACCTTAAAAAAAAAAAAAAAAAAGAAGATAAATTATACTAATCTCTCCCGAAATTTTTTTAAAAAATACATTAATCTCACAATTTTGAAAAAAGATAATTATATTAACTTCTTTTCTAGTAAGGTTAAAGAGATAATATTATGGCACCGTTTGGAAGAACTAAAGTTGGCTTTTTTGGCTATTTTAGCCACAAAAGACAAAATAAGCTATTTTAGCCACAAAAAATAAAATATCACACTCAACCCATAATCATTATACTTTTCTCTCACAAAAAAAGCTAAAAAAGCCAAAAAGTCCTTCCAAAACTAAGTTTTTTAGCCCAGGCTAAAATAGCCAAAAAGTCAACCCACTTCTATGTTTTTGTCCATAGGATTAATAAATTTGTGATGAAAAGACATTTAAGATTATATAAATTAAAATTTTAAGAAAATATGAGTGTAATTATGTTAAATTTATATAAAAAAAATTCTTCGAAATCTTGGAGACGTGAGTGTAATTTATCCAAAAATAAAAATAAATAAAGAAGAAAATGAGAAATTAAGGATTGAAACACATATGCCCAACCACTTTTTTTTTGTTTTTGAACCAGACATATGCCCTTGTTTTTGAACCAGACATGCCCAACCACTTTGCTCTCATTTTTCTCAAGATAAAAGAGTACAACCTAAACCATACCAAAACCCAATAGTTATAATACGGAGAGAGATTGTTGGGCTGATTCACGAGATGGGGGTTGACGTGGTGGCATACGGTTCACAGGATAGCTGTTACCAACTTCTGGATCCACTTCAACATTTATGAGCACCAAGTTTGGTGTCAATATTGTCACATCATATATATATATATATATATAAAGTTGCGGGTTAATTTTTTTGATTTTTGATTTTTGATTTTATTTTTTATTTTAATCTGGGACTTTACCTTGTTTAGAAAAGATTTTTTTGATTTTTTTGACTTTTTGTAAGAAAAAAAATGTAATAGTTAGAAATTAGATGTGATATTTTATTTTATTGGACTAAAAACCTATTTTGTTTTATTTATTTATTTATTTATTATTTTAGCCAAAACAAATCCCAACTTCAACTTTCCAAACAAAAGCTAAGTAGTATTTTATTCATTTATTTATGTGACACATTTTAAAATTTTAATTTTTCATAAAAAAATTCATATTAGCATATCTTTTCATTTACATAAAGTTTTATAAAAATTTAATTTTAATTATAATAACTAATTTCCTTCAAAAAAATAATAATTAATTTAATATGAATTCTATTTAAAAAATATTTATTTTCTATATATATTTTTTTTATCGTGTATTCAATTTTATCGTTGTCAGATTTATTTTATATAGTTCATAGTTTAATTTAATTATTATAATATTTTAAAAAAATTATGTTGATATACAAATAAATAGATAAATAAATAAGACAAAATGTGCTTAATTATGTGCATCGCACTAATTAAATTAATTTATATATATATATTTTTTCTATCTTATAATATTAATTTATATTTATTTTTTATTTAATATGAAATTATTTATATTTAATTTAAATTTTATATATTATATATAATATGTATGAATAATTTGAAAAAATATTAAACAAAAAATCAATACTGACCTATTTTGATATTCGGGTTAAAAGTCAACATTCTGATTTTTTTTTTTTTGATTTTTTAAAGTATTTTTTTTATCAAATTAATTTTTAAAATCTTTCAAAAACGTAATCAACTCAAACAAAAATGGAGTCACCGCAGCATCACATGAGTGAAGCATAAAGATGCGGCTTTTTTGCCGCGCGGGCATCAAATGTGCTTCTCGCTAGCTCATTCAATTATTTTGTCGTGTTTCGTAGGACCGACAGCAAGTTGTTAATTTATTTAAAAATATTAATATATAATTTAAATTTATTTTATACATAAATTTTATAAAATATATAATTTTTTCAATTTTCACTGCCCAGTCAGTACTCAATTCTTGAGATTGGCCCAAATTTGAAACAGCAAGGCGCATGCAAATTCGTGCGGTCGTTGCTCACCCTTCGAGGGGGCGTGGATCGTGTGGATTGGCTTCGTTTGGTCGTATCCGTACCTAACTATATATATACAACAATGTTAGAGGGTCACAATTTTTGTGATCACAATGGCTCAAAACTGTCAAAACAACGTCGTTTTGGGTGTAAACATGTCAAAACGACGTCGTTTTAACAATTTTGAACCATTGTGGCCACAAAAATTGTGGCCCTCAAATATTTTCCATATATATATCATCTGACAAAGCCTCTGTTTGGGAAGCAAGATTTGTGCTAAAATAGTCATATAAAATAAAATAAGTTATTTTAACTTAATAAGGTAAAATATCACATCTAATTCATAATTATTATATTCTTTCTCTCACAAAAAAGTTTAAAAAGACAAAAAAGTCAAAAGCCCTTCCCAAATCAGGCTTTTTAACCCTAGGCTAAAATAGCTAAAAAAGTCAAAAAGCCAACCCACTTCCCAAATGGAGGCAAAATAGATTATTTAGTTAAATTATATGTTTCGCATGTGATTTTGGGATTATTTTAGTTATAAAAAAAATAAAATAAATTAAAAAATTAATAAGATAAAACTTTCATTTAGGATGTGAGTTGACTTTTTAAACTGTTTATCTATTTTAATCTAGGGTTAAAAATCATCGTTTGGGATATACTTTTTAGCTTTTTGAGAGAAAAAAAAAAAGAAATTATTATAGTTTGGATGTGACATTTTATCTTATTAATTTTTTAGTCTATTTTTTCTTGTTGTAGCTATTTTAGCCCAAAACCAACATGTCAAACAGCAAAAATGTAACATTCAAACCATAATCATTTTATTTTTCTTACAAAAGTCAAAAAATTCATTCTAAACGAAATTTTTTTAGCTCTAAACTAAAACAGTCAAAAAGTAAAAAACTAAAAAAACAATCTACATCCCAAACGAAGGTAAAATGTTTGAAATTTAAAATTTTAAATTGATAAAAATAAATTTTAATATATATAATTCAAAATGTCTTCATAATCTTAAGCCCTAATTTATTTCTCTCATAACTTTGTTTTCCTCTCTCCTGCGTCCCCTTTCATTATTGAAGTCATTTAAAAATTTTAAAATTTAATAACTTTTATTTAAATTTCTATTTTTGTAAAATTTATATTTTTAGAATTCTATTAACAAGATTTAAAACAAGATTAATGAATAATTTGAAATTATGAAGAAAAAAATTCATGTCGGTATAATTTTACTAACCAATTGAAATTTCACTAACTTAGGCATCGTGTAACACCTGGGTTTTTCTGACCCACTCGAGCGACACTTTTGTCGCTCGAGCGTAGATCTTCAGCTCCCAATAGTTTGTTAGTTTACAGGCAGGACCGCTCGAGCGGTGGAGTTGCCGCTCGAGCGTAGAATGCATGCTTCCAGTATCTTCACTGTAACTCTGTAAAACTTTTGGGGCCTCTTATTTTTTGCTCGAGCGGAGTGTCGCTCGAGCGATCCTTCCTATAACGCCCTCAAAATATAGGATAAATCAACCCAAGAGATTCACGAGTATAATATGAAATGTATTACTTTCATTCATCAGAGTTTATATTACAAAAGAGATTACATGCATTACATTTTCATAAATATTCATTCTGAAACTACATGTAACACTAATTAATAATAACAAAATAAATGTCCTACGGGCTTACATCATTCCAAGAGATAACTTGGTTCCAATAAAAGTGAGAGTCATAAGTTCTTTACAATTAAAGTCATCGACTTAAGAAGAAAACATATAAACATATAGGTAACAAAAAAAAAAATGAGCCTTCAGCCCCGTCCTCTCAAGCTAAGCCCTTGGAGATGGCATGTCACCTGTACCTAAAAATGGTTTCCCAAGTAGTGTGAGCCAAAACCCAGTAGAAATATGCTAAAACAATATATGAAAATTAACTAAGATATCAGCATCAGATGAATGTTCAGCACTTGCAAACCAACTTACACCCTTTCCATGACCAATCAATATCGACATCTATATTTCAATCCATTTCTATTTATTTATCCAGGTCAATTCATTGATATAGTTCATTGTAATCTAAACAATTCAAGACGAGACTACAACTCATTTATTAACACTTCAATAACAACCATTATTCAAACAATTCCATTTTTTTGCCATTTTACGGAATCACGTCCAAGGGAACTGACACCCATATATATATATATATATATAAGATTTCGGGACTTTCACCCTGGACATTCCAGCCAACTTAATTTTCAATGGAGTCCATCCCCTATCTTCTCCAAAACAATCACTACAACAAAAAACACATTTGGCGACCCACAAATTTCGTCGCCAAAAGAATCGGCGACAAAATATACAACTTGTCGCCAAAGCCCTGTCACTAAAAGTATTGGCGACGAAATTAGAAATTGTCACCGTATGTAGACATTTAGCGACAAGCAAAATTGGTCGCCAAAAATCATATATTTTGTCGCTATAAAATTACAATTTGTTGCTAAAAGGTTAAAATTTGGATAGGCTATGTACTTTTAGCGACAAATAAATGCGTCGCCAAAAGTATTATTTAGTGACAAAATTAATTTGGTCGCTAAAAATCACATTTTTAGTGACGAGTAAGTTTTGGTTGCTAAAAGTTCCTGGAATAACCACTAACTTTTAGCGACAAAAACAATATGTTGTCGCCAAATATATTAACAGCGACAAAAACACCTGTTACTAAAAATTCACTACACAAATTTTTGATTTTAATAATTTTCCTGTTCAAAATAATCCAAAACACCTATTTTCCTGTGCACAATATATACACAAATGTAATGTAAATAATAATACACCTGTGCAAGACATTCATACTAATTCAAAATTAATAGTTATGAAAAATCCCAATAAACATAATTACAATTCTCTGACAATCTAAAACATACATACCAAAGTATTTACAAACTACTAATATCAAACCCATAAATACATTACCAAATCCTATGTCAAAATATTTTCAAAATTACAACCAAATATTTTGATGTTAAACATCTAACCAACAAGTCATTTACTAAAATCTTATGTCAAAATATTTGCAAAAACACAACACCAAATATTTTGATGCTAAACATTTAATCCATAAATCATTTACCAAAATCCTATGTCAAAATATTTCCACAAACACAAAATCAAATCTTCTGATGCAGCCCAAACTATTTTCCACCATTGCCAATCTGTCACATAAAAAAAGAAAAAACAATATTAGATTCACAAAAAAAACTCGATATGAACTTCACAATTTTAATTTTAATTTTATAACGGGAAGTCCAATCGGGTGCTGTTTGCTCATACAACTCTATTTAGGCTTGAACAAGCTACCCGTGCCAAGTTTCAGTGGTTTCAGTGGTCATTTTGCAATTTTGGCCCCCGAACGGGCCTTTTAAGTCTTGTGTTTTACATTTTTTCTTCTAATTTTCTAACCGGAAATCCAATTGAGGTCCCGTTTGTTCCTACAAGTCTATTTAGGTTTGAACAAGCTGTCCGTGCCAAGTTTTGATGGTTTCGGTTGTCATTTCGCAATTTCGGCTCCTGAACGAGCCTTTTAAGTTTTGTGTATTACAATTTTCCTTCTAAATTTCTAACCGAAGATCCAATAGAAGTCTCGTTTGTTCCTGCAAGTCTATTTAGGCTTCAAAAGGCTATCCGTGCCAAGTTTTGGTGGTTTCGGTGGTCATTTTGAAATTTCGGCCCCCGAACGGGCCTTTTAAGTCTTGTGTTTTACATTTTTCCTTCTAATTTTTTAACCGGAAATCCAATCGATGTCCCGTTTGTTCCTACAAGTCTATTTAGGCTTGAACAAGCTGTCCGTGCCAAATTTCGGTGGTTTCGGTGGTCATTTCGCAATTTCAGCCCCCGAACGGGCCTTTAAGTCTTGTGTTTTACATTTTTCCTTCTAATTTTTTAACCGGAAATCCAATCCAGGTTCCGTTTGTTCCTACAAGTCTATTTAGGCTTGAAAAATCTGTCTATGCCAAGTTTTGGTGGTTCCCACGGTCATTTCGCAATTTCGGCCCCCGAACGGGCCTTTTAAGTCTTGTGCTTTACAATTTTCCTTCTAATTTTCTAACCGGAGATCCAATCAAGGTCCCGTTTGTTCCTACAAGTCTATTTAGGCTTGAACAAGCTGTCCGTGCCAAGTTTCGGTGGTTATTTCGCAATTTCGGCCCCCCGAATGGGCCTTTTCAATCTTGTATTTTACAATTTTCCTTCTAATTTTCTAACCGGAGATCCAATCGAGATCCGGTTTGTTCCTACAAGTCTATTTAGGCTTGAACAAGCTGTCCGTGCCAAGTTTCGGTGGTTTCGGTGGTCATTTTGTAATTTCAGCCCCCCAAACGGGCCTTTAAGTCTTGTGTTTTACATTTTTCCTTCTAATTTTTTAACCGAAAATCCAATCGAGGTCCCGTTTGCTCCTACAAGTCTATTTCGGCTTGAAAAATCTATCCATGCCAAGTTGTGGTGGTTCCGGTGGTCATTTCGCAATTTCGGCCCCTGAACGGGCCTTTTAAGTCTTGTGTTTTACAATTTTCCTTCTAATTTTCTAACCGGAGATCCAATCGAGATCCCGTTTGTTCCTACAAGTCTATGTAGGCTTGAACAAGCGTCCGTGCCAAGTTTCGGTGGTTTCAGTGGTCATTTCGCAATTTCGGCCCCCGAACGGGCCTTTTCAGTCTTGTATTTTACAATTTTCCTTCTAATTTTCTAACCGGAGATCCAATCAAGATCCCGTTTGTTCCTACAAGTCTATTTAGGCTTGAACAAGCTGTCTGTGCCAAGTTTCGGTGGTTTCGATGGTCATTTCACAATTTCGACCCCCGAATTGGCCTTTTAAGTCTTGTGTTTTACAATTTTCCTTTTAATTTTCTAACCGGAGATCCAATCGAGGTCCCATTTGTTCCTACAAGTCTATTTAGGCTTGAACAAGCTGTCTGTGCCAAGTTTCGGTGGTTTCAGTGGTCATTTCGCAATTTTGGCCCCCGAACGGGCCTTTTAAGTCTTGTATTTTACAATTTTCCTTCTAATTTTCTAACCGGAGATCCAATCGAGATCCCGTTTGTTCCTACGTATTAAATGAAATGCTTGTAGTGATTTGAAAAGTAAATTATGAAAAATATACTTACAAAAGTGTTTGTTAATAAGATTCCTCTGATGAATAATCATTTTCATCAACCTGCATGCCTGCTTGATCCTTGGTCTTCCTCATAAACTTCTCAATCTCTTCAAATCAAGTTGATTATTATGGATTCAAATGAAATCAATAAAAATATTTAAACTGGGCAAATGGAGGCATTATTTTGTGGGAACAAGATTGTCAAAGCTATTCACCCATGCACAGTAATCATAACGTGTCACACCTTTAAGTTCTATGACAGCTATCTCTGTACCAGTCAATGCTTTTTTGATCCAGGAGGGTAAAAACATGTATCCACAAGTTGTTAAGAATAGCTAGGAAATGGTAATAGATTACATAAAAAAAAAAATAAAACTAACACAACATATACCTTTCAAATGCAAAGGTTTTATAACAAAACCTAGAATAGCAAATGGAACCATCACAAAAAAAGAGACCTGCAACCCTTACTTTGTTGTTCCCCTTGCATCTTGTCTAGCTTATACATTGGCATTGAGCTTTTTATACAAGAAAAGAGACTCGACATACAGGACTGCATCTCGACCAATTTTAGTAACCTTTACTCATTAAAGCAACTGTCATTCTGTAGACCACTCAGAGTCCTGGTATTCTAGATGAAGATATGCAATGCAGAGCATCAATTATGATAAATTCAATCAAGATGTAGCAGGTATTTGTTAATATAAATTTTGTGAAATAAATCACTGAAAACAGAAAGGATTATTGTTCTAGAAGTGTCCATGTCAGTACAGAAATAATTCACAGGGTTCTTAAACATCATACATAATTTAAAGAGTAATCATATTCACCAAATAAAATCAAACTAGTATCTTAATTGATTCAGAACATTAAATAACTAGGACAAACTTCCTGAAATATATTTTTAGCTCATTTGATGGCAATTTAATAATCATTCCAACATTGTGACTAACTTGAGAAAAGAATTCCCAGGAGAGCCAAAGATGCAGCATATTTCTTGAAGAAAACATACCCTTGCCAGGTCATTTCCTTCACTATTTTGCAAAGCATACTCAAACACCTCCACTTTAGCTATAAGTGGCAAATGGTCATAATCTTTAGCAAAATTAAGCATATGTTTGTGCTCTAGATTTAAGGTGATCTATATACCAAAAACATGCGCGCGCGCGCACACACAACCACACAAAGCATCAAATGAACCTTAGTGGACCTTTCTAGTATCTCTATACTCCGAATGAGATGGTGTAGGGTGTCACAATTTGGTACCCATCCTATTAATCCGCTGTTTGGAGACAATGGAATGACAGCATATCTTTGAATAGAAAGATCATTCTCTGCAGTGTTTCTGGAATTTTCCAAAAGTGTGTTCACCAAACCAAAGAGCTGGCCAACATGTAAAATAAAATGTCATTGATAGAGTAACAAAAAATAATATAAAAATTTTGTAAACATAACCATTATGTGCCTTAGAACCCAGCACCACTAGAAAGTGGATGTAGAAAACTAGAAGCCCCACTTCTTAAATAATCCCATAACCAACAACCAGGTCCAAAGGCTATTTCTTCTTCAAGAGAGTGATATCTAATCTAAAAATTATAAAATGATGTTTAGATATGCAAAGTTAAAACCACAATTCAATAGATATATTCATCAATGCAAACACAGCTCAGAGAAGCCACTAGAATTGTCAAATTTTAAAAAAAAAAAAAATTCAAAAAAAAAAAAAACTATAAAATATATTTAATAGCTTTAAAATAAAACAAAAGAAAGCTATAAAATATATACATCAAGTCTGTAGAATGGAGCAAGGCAGGTGCAACCTCATGTTCCTTATCTTTACTTCTTAACATTGAACATAAATTCAGACTAAAGCATGCTTTGAGCAGAATTTAGAGTTTTGTACTCATAATTTGCTACTTTTAAGCATGATTCTTATCTAAATTCAATCTGAAAAGTGTGGCTTTTAACCATTATTGTAGTAGTGACTCTATTGAAATGTTTTATACATATGGATATCCTATGCTATCTGTGTTTGGAAAAGTATATAAATGACATCCTTGGTTAGTCCCATGTACTAGGGGACAACAAACTTACTAATACCTCATAGGAATGAGATTTTCTTTGCCTCATGTGTGTGTAGTATTGGGTTGTCATGCCCATCATTTATTCAATATCATAGTGATATAGCTATATAGTAGAGTAGGTTATATACACAAAAACAGAGTTCTAGCCATGGCTACATCCTTTTGGAATCGTATTAAAAAAAAAAAAAATTAAGAATGAAATTCTAAAGCCAACAATATTTTCATGAAAACCAAGAAGAGTGTGACACCTCTCATGCCACCTGACAACCAAACTAAACAATAATAGTTTGAAGCAACCCAATTAGAGGCATAACCACAACAAAACAACCATGGTTATGAAAAAAACAAACTAAACCCAAAGATTTATTTTTAAAAAAAACAAAATTCAAACCCGTTAAGAAATGAATTGAACAAATACAAATTCTATTAAGAGAGTGGAATTGAACAAATACAAATTCTATTAATACAAATTCTTTTAATCAATTGGGCTCAACTAGCATACGACAACACTTTAATAGCCCACGATTGAATCCACTTAGTAATCCTAGCAACCAATTGATCAGAATCTATTTTACACAACTTAGTAGAGACCAGAGAAACCCCCAAATACCTCATAGGAAGCTTCCCCTCTTTAAAATCCATAATAGAAAGTAACTCACCTCTCAAGTGACAGTCCATATTCCAGCAAAGAACATACGACTCTTAGGATGAAAAATCTTATGGGACTCTATTTATGAAAAATCTTATTCATTCATATACATTTTGTGTCAAATTCTACAAAATTGATATATGTGTTGCAGATTTATTCATAATTATATACGTGCATGACTAAAAGGAAGATAGATATCTAGAGGAAGCAATAAAAGCTTTATTTTTGATACAATCTGAAATCTAATTCCAATGAGATGCAAAAAATGTAGACCAACTATACTAACCTTAGCTGATCAAGAAACAAATGATGCCATATTACTGTCGTGACCATCAAAAATCAACCAGCCCTTGGAATTGATTTTGAACCCCAACAAATTAGGGCATTCTAGAAGACTATTTAAACTCTTCATCAATCATTATTTGCTTTAAAATTTTAGCTAATAAAGCAGAGAAATCATCATCGGTTGTGAGAGTGGATTGCTATATATAGAACTCATCATCTGATTGCCAGATGTAAACTCATCGAGGGTTTGAATTGGGGTTTCGGTTTGGGAGGGTTTTAATTAGGGTTTGGGAGGGTTTCAAAGGGTAGATCGAGATGGAGAGAGATGGTGAGGCAGAGATTGAGAGCGAAGGTGAGGCAGAGATGGAGAGAGGGTGAGATAGAGACGGAGCACTCCAACTGGGACTAATCTTTGCCGGATGTCAGAGGTGAGGGTTTGGCCAGAAAGAGGGTCTGGGTTAGAGAAGCGGGCGGTGGAGAATCTAGGGTTTGTGGTTGTAGTGATGGTCGTTCTGGAGAAGAAACAAAAAAAAGATGGAGAGAGAGAGAGAGAGAGAGAGAGAGAGACAGACAGACAGAAAGACACAGAGAGTAGACGAAGACATACCTCTTTCCTCTATTGTGCCGCTTCAGGTTGTGTGGAATGAGAAGACGAAGAAGACTATTTTAGGTCAATCTTGTTTATTCGGTCATTATAAAAAAAAAAAAGAAAAAAAAAGAAGATTCAAAACGACGTCGTTTTGACAAGAAATTTATTGGCGACGAAAATTATTATGTTGCCATAAATATCATTCACCTTTCAGCGACTATTTTAATTTCGTCGCCAAAAAGTCTAAATTGGCGACAAACATTTTCGTCGCCATATATTAATTTCGTCGCCAAAACTTTTTTAGCCCTCCCGCGCAAAAAAATAAATTGGCGCCAATCATTTTTGGCGACAAATTGAGATATTTGTTGCTAATGGTGTATTTTTTGGCGACGAACACGTATATTGTCGCCAAAAACATACAATTGGCAACTAAATTCAATTTGGTTGCTAAAAAACGTCGCCAAAAATGCTTTTTGTTGTAGTGAATGGAATACATCCCCTATCTCATTTCAAACAATGATACATATACAATGTATTTAAAAGCGTTGTTATATACAATGACTAACCAAATCACATATTCAATGGTTTAATCAAACCGTCATATTCAATGATTAGTTTCAATTTACCTAATCTTTATGCAGTTCCTACAACAATCATAGTTATCCTTCACCGATAGCCCAAAACAAATATTTCTAAACAGATAAACAAATCTATCAAACAGATAATTTGTCAAATTTTCCATAGGTGAGTGATTTATCAAATCCAACTACACCATTCATTTATACACCCTTCCCATTTCACATTTCCACATCAATCTCATTATTTATACAAAATAATTTATTTGATTCAAATTAGGGTAAACTTTCCCTTTTTTTCAATATCAACCCCAAGGCTCAATCTCACCACTTATTCTTATATAACATCAAAATCAAGACCTCACATACATATATGGGGCCAAATATAGAAAGCTCCTCTTTCAAAAATTCAAATCCAAACCATAACTTCACCCAAATCTTTCCAAATCCCACTATTTATACAAAATGACAAATACCTAGGTTAAAACCCATATCAAAGAGTAGAATATCTCTACCTCAAATGTAAAAGCTCAAAGGAAGAATGGAGGAAGCCTCAAAGATGTCCAAACTCGATTTTGCTCGGATGAAATAAAAGTCCACAGCATGCTCTAACTTTTTAACAAAAAGGCTAGGGTTGAGAGACCCCTAAATCAAGGTGTATTTATAGCAAGAGAGAGAGAGAGAGTATTTTAAGAGAGAAGGAGCTGGGCTAGGGTTTTGAGTGGAAAGAGATGCAAAAAGTGATATAAAACTCCTCTACTGCGAATTGATATATGTGGTCTTCGCTCGAGCAAAGGAGTTGTCGCTCGAGCGATCAGACACAATAAGTGACCTCGCTCGAGCACAAGAAGCGTCGCTCGAGTGCAAAATGCAAAGCTTCAGGTCTGCCACAGATGCACATGCACACTCAAGCGCAAGAAGCCTCGCTCGAGCGAAGGAACAAATAACACAAAGCTCGCTCGAGCACAAGAAACCTCGCTCGAGCGAAAAATTTCTCATTCCCCAGAAAAGCTGCGTTTAGAAAGAAACCTGAGAACTCCTAATTCTAGCTCAAGCGCAAGAAACCTTACTCGAGCGAAGAAGCAAATTACAAAAGGCTCGCTCGAGTGCAAGAAACCCCGCTCGAGTGAAGAGGCCAAAATCTGGGCAACAACGATCTAACCCAACTAATAACCAACTTGTTCCAAATGTACCCAACAAGTTCCAAAACTCAAATACAAGGAGTCAAAGGAGAAAAACAAGACATGGATACAATATTTAACCACGGACCCCAAGTCCGGGACACAATGAAGGTCGGGGCAAAACCGGGATCGCTATAACCTCCCCCCTTTAAAGAATTTCGTCCCCGAAATTTTAGTACAAGTTTCAAAACCATGATTATCCAATTTTCAAAATGACCACCATTCAACTCTCATCACCATAACCCACCCACCGGTCATTCCATCTCTTCACAAGAGAACAAATCCATAATATATACATAGCCCAACATATTTTATCAATATGCATATTCTGAAAAATTAATTAATTTCAATACATCTTCCATATCTCCAAAACATATTCAATGTTTATGATATATTTGCATTTCCAAAACTCAAACAACATATACAATGTTCAAACTAAACTTGCATTTCCAAGACATATTCAACATTTACAATGCTTCATAATCCAAAACATATACAATGTTTTTATAGTTCATCAACAAAACTAAAATTTCAACATATACTCAAACATCAACAAATAGGTCCGGATATTTCTCTCGGACCTCCAATTCACGCTCCTAAGTTGCTTCCTCAACCTCGTGATGTTTCCACAATACTTTGACCAAGGGGATTGTCTTGCTTCGCAAGACTTGGTCCCGCCTATTCAAGACTCTCACCGGTCTCTCCTCATACGAGGTATCCTCTTCTACCTCTAAATCGATCCAATCCAACACGTGCGATGGATCCGGCTCATACTTCCGAAGCATACTAATATGAAACACGTCATGCACTACGGAAAGTTATGGCGGTAACGCCAAACGATAGGCAACCTCCCCAATCCGCTCAAGGATCTCAAAAGGGCCTATAAACTGAGGGGATAGCTTCTCACTCTTCCCAAATCTCATCAAACCCCGTCTAGGTGATATTTGCAAAAAGACATGATCACCCATCTCGAATGACAAAGGTCACCTTCTACAGTCGGCATAACTCTTTTGGCAACTCTAGACTGTAACTAACCTCTTACGGATAAGTGCCACTTTCTCCGTTGTCTCCCGAACCAACTCTAGACCTAAACAAGGTGCATCACCTACATCAGCCCAACACACTGGAGATCTACACGGTCGGCCATATAAGGCCTCAAATGGTGCCATGCCAATACTCGATTGGAAACTGTTATTGTAGGTAAACTCCACTAAGGGTAAGTGTCTCTCCTATGACCCTTTTAAGTCAAGGACACAGCCTCGAAGCATATCCTCAAGGATCTGAATAGTACGCTCGGACTGCCCGTTAGTCTGAGGATGGTAAGCCGTGCTAAAAATCAACCTAGTGCCCAAGGCACTCTACAAGCTCTGCCACAACCGAGCAATGAAACATGGATCTCTATCAGAAACAATCGTCATAGGGACCCTATGCAACCTCACTATGTCCCGAATGTACAAGTCAGCAAGGTAATCTACCGAATCTCTCACGCGCATAGGAATAAAATGTGCTGACTTGGTCAACCAATCAACTACCACCCAAATGGCATCACTACCCGGTTGAGTCCTCGGAAGACCCACAACAAAATTCATCGTGACATGCTCCCACTTTCACTTAGCTATAGGCAAGGGTTGCAACAAAACCGATGGCCTCTGATGTTCGGCATTCACTTGCTGACAAGTAAGACACTTCGATACAAACACTGCCACATCCTTCCTCATACCCCTCTACCAAAACTGGTGACTTAGATCATGATACATCTTTGTGCCTCCCGGATGCACCGCAAGGCGTGAATGATGAAACTCTTGGAGTACTTCCTCTCGGCAAGACTCCGGCACAAACAAGCAGTCATGGTATCTCACACTCAGGTCGGGATACACAGTTAAACCCTTCTCTACCTTCCCACTGGAGATCTTTTCCCGGAGGGATTCTACCTCAAAGTCACCCCTCTACGCTTCTAACACTCGGTTCACAAGTGTAGGTTGTGCAACCACAGAGAACAAGGCTGCAGACTCAACAGACTCGCCTAAATGCAAGTTAAACTCCCCAAGAGCACCCAATATCTCCCATTCCCGGATGGCAATACAAGCCATATTGCCGATAGATTTCCTACTCAAGGTGTCGACCACTACATTTGCCTTCTCCGGATGGTAATGTAACTCGAAATCATAATCCTTTATGAACTCCATCCACCTTCTCTGCCTCAAGTTCAAGTCCTTCTGTGTAAACAGATATTTTAGACTCTTATGATCAGAAAACACCTCAAATCTCTCGCCATACAGATAGTGCCTCCAAATCTTCAAGGCAAAAATCACAGCTGCTAACTCCAAATCATGAGTAGGGTAGTTCCTCTTGTGTGTTTTCAACTGCTGCGAGCCATAGGCTACTACCTTCCCTTCTTGCATCAATACACAACCCAAACCTTCTCGTGAGGCATCACAATACACTGAATAGCCCAAATCCCTCCTAGAATAATCAAGACTGAAGCGGTGGTAAGTCTAACCTTAAGCTCTTGGAATGACTTTTCACAAGTCTCGCTCCACACAAATTTGACCCATTTCCTCGTCAGTTTAGTCAAAGGCGAAGCTAATCTGGAGAAATCCTTCACAAACTGACGGTAATACCCGGCCAACCCCAAGAAACTACGGATCTCAAAAGCATTCTTAGGTTGTGCCCAATCCTACACTGTTTCTATCTTGGATGAATCTATAGTCACCCCTTCCCTGGATACCATATGGCCTAAAAACTTAACCTCTTTTAGCCAGAACTCACACTTCCTAAACTTAGCATACAGTTTATGGGCTCTAAGCAACTCAAGCATCACTCGCAAGTGTTTCTCGTGCTCTTCCTCAGAGGGTGAGTAAATCAAGATATCGACCACAAAACGATCTAAGAACTCTCGGAAGATTCGGTTCATCAAGTCCATAAACACAGCTGGGGCATTGGTTAGCCCAAAAGGCATCACCAGAAACTCATAATGGCCATACTACGTACGGCATGCCGTCTTCGGGATATCCTCCTCCCTAACCCTCAGTTGATGGTAGCCCAATCTCAAGTCTATCTTAGAGAAACAGCGAGACCCTTTTAACTGATCAAACAAGTCATCTATACGAGGCATGGGATACTTGTTCTTAACCGTAACCCGATTCAACTTTCAGTAATCAATACAAAGTCGCAAGGCTCCATCTTTCTTTTTAGCAAAGAGGGCTGGTGCTCCCCAAGGCGAAGTGCTAGGGCGAATAAAGCCCTTATCTAGTAATTTATGGAGTTGAATCTTCAACTCACTCAACTCAGCTGGCGCAAACTGATACGGTGCCTTAGAAATTGGTGCTATGCTAGGCACTAAATCAATAGAGAACTCGATCTCTCGATAATGTGGTAAACTAGTAAGATCCTCGGGAAAGATATCTGAATACTCACAAACCACTCTTGGCAACTTAACTCGGGCCTCATCACACTCACTACTCATAAAGCTAACGAGAAGACAACTAAGCTCACTCTGCCCGCGCGGATCATACACCGGTGATAGGACTCTATCCACCCGGTCCCCCAAGAAATAAAAGCAGTCACCACTCAAAGTACATACAGTAACCCTCTGACGGTAGCAATCTATAACAGCTCGGTATGACGATAACTAGTCCATACCCAAAATAACATCAAAACCAGTCATATCCATCAATACAAAAGAAAACGGAAGCCGACGATCGACGACCTCCATATCACAGCCCCGACACCCCTGTTTCAAAATCATCTCACCCCCAACAGGTGACACAACACAAATAGGAGATGCTAACTGTGCCAACTCTAACCCCAAAACTAATGCAAATGCAGAAGATATAAAGGGGTGATGCACCCGTATCAATTAACACATTAGCAACCGAGTTGCAAAACAAAAAGGTACCTCTCACAACAGACATAGCCGGTACAAGATCTGGCGCGGTAATAGCATACACGCGTCCCGAAGGTCTCTGATCTACCTGCTCACCCCTCGACGCATAAGACTGCTGCACTGACTAAGCCAATGAGGCTCCTTAATTGGCCCTCGAGGCCTGTACTGACTGCGTTGGCTGGTGACTCTGTGTCTGCCTCGAACCAAACGCACCAGATGTACCACCCAACTGTGGGCAAAACCTCTTCAAGTGCCCCGTCTGCCCACACTGATAACAAGTGAGCGGCTGGCCTCTGCCCTGACTCTGGCCTTGAGAACGAGCCGAAGACGAAGCTGCTCCCTGCCCTCTTCCCCTCTGTGGGCAAGTTGGAGACTTGTGGCGTAACAGACCACATTTAAAACAAGTGACGTCTCCCTAACCGCCTCTCCTAAAACCTAAACTCGACATTGGAAAGGTGGATCTCGAATACGCTTCCTAGGACTGCTGAGGGTTAGAACCCCTCTGCCTCTTACTGTTCCCCTAACCATCTTGACTCCTCCTGGAACCCCTCATCCTTTCCTCCTCGGCATACATAATAGTCTCAAGATGGGCTGCAGCCTCCACAAGGTGCCCATAATCCCTAATCATAGACCTGGCAAGTCTAAACATAAGCCTGGCCCTCAAAATATAGTATAAATCAACCCAAGAGATTCATAAGCATAATATGAAATGTATTACTTTCATTCATCAGAGGTTATATTACAAAAGAGATTACATGTATTACACTTTCATAAATATTCATTTTGAAACTACAGCATGTAATACTAATTAATAATAACAAAATAAATGCCCTACGGGCTTACATCTTTCCAAGAGATAACTTGGTTACAACAAAAGTGAGAGTCATAAGCTATTTACAATTAAAGCCCTCGGCTTAAGAAGAAAACATATAAATATATAGGTAACAAAAAAAAATAAAGCTTTTAGCCCCGTCCTCTCAAGCAAAGCCCTTGGAGGTGGCATATCTCCTGCACCTAAAAATGGTTTTCTAAGTAGAGTGAGTCAAAACCCAGTAGAGATATGCTAAAACAATATATGAAAATTAACTAAGATATCAGTATCAGATAAATATTCAGCACTTGCAAACCAACTTACACCCTTTCCATGACCAATCAATATCAACATCTATATTTCAGTCCATTTCTATTCATTTATCCAGGTCAATTCATTGATATAGTTCATTGTAATCTAAACAATTCAAGACGAGACTACAAATCATTTATTAACACTTCAATAACAACCATTATTCAAAAACTTCCATTTTTTTGCCATTTTACGGAATCACATCCGAGGGAACCGGCGCCCATATATATATATAAAATTTCAGGACTTTCACCCTAGACACTCCGGCTAACTTAATTTTTAATGGAGTCCATCCCATATCTCCTCCCAAACAATGGAGTACATCCCCTATCCCCTCCCAAACAATGATACATATACAATGTATTTAAAAGCGTTATCATATACAATGACTAACCAAATCACATATTCAATGGTTTAATCAAACCGTTATATTCAATGATACAATCCGTATGATTAGTTTCAATTTACCTAATCCTCATGCAGTTTCTACAACAATCATAACTATCCTTCACCGATAGCCCAAAACAAATATTTCTAAACAGATAAACAAATTTATCAAACAGATAATTTGCCAAATTTTTCATAGGTGAGTGATTTATCAAATCCAACTACACCATTCATTTATACACCATTCCCATTTCACATTTCCACATCAATCTCATTATTTATACAAAATAATTTATTTGATTTAAATTAGGTCAAGCTTTCCGTTTTTCCAATATCAACCCCAAGGCTCAATCTCACAACTTATTCTCATATAACATCAAAATAGGGGTGGGCGCGGGTCGGTTGTGGCCACAGAACCTCCAATCCGCCATCCGTCCGCTAGATTGGCGGATTGGAGAAAATCAATCCGCATCCGTCCGCCAATCCGGCGGATGTGGATTGAGCGGATTGGCGGTTTGGCGGATGGATGCGAATCGGTTTGGCGGTTTAAAATTTTATAAATTTTCAACATAATTCAACTTGTGCACTTCCTCAAAAAAAAAAGAAAAAAAAGAAGAAGAAAGAAAGTATTACAGTCAATGACTTAAAAAAGTATTACAATCACTGTATGCCTTATCTAAAGAAAGAAAGTTTAAAACTTTAGAATATCACGATCATTGCATGCCTCATCTACATATTACAATCACAGTATGATTCATCCACATAAAGTATTACAATCTGTGATTCTTAAAATATAATAACAATTCAAACCACCAAAACCATGAACAGAGCAACAGTAGAGATTGTATGTCTTTGTATTGTTACATCTATATATATTTTTGAAAACAAAAATCAACCAGCATATATCATATTTTCTATTTATTATTTTTAGAGTTAGATTTAAAAACCAAAAAATATAGACAAATAATACGTTTATTTTTTTCAATTCAAAAAATATTCAAGTTGAAAACTTTTTTTCAACAGAATATTTAAACTCTTTTTCAATTGAAAACACAAACATAATATTTAAACAAATTGAAAACACAAAGTCTTATAAATTACTAGGGGTGCTCGCGATTTGGCGGTTTGGCGGTTCGGTTGCGGCCAAAGAAATCTCAAATCCGCCATCCGTCCGCCAAATTGGCGGATTGGAGAAAATCAATCCGCAACCGTCCGCTTGTCATCACGCATCCGTCCAAAATGCAGCGGATCGGTTCGGTTCGGTCGGTTTTGGCGGATCGGTATATCCGCTGCTCACCCCTACATCAAAATCAAGACCTCACATACATATATGAGGCCAAATATAGAAAACTCCTCTTTCAAAAATTCAAATCCAAACCATAACTTCACCCAAATCTTCCCAAATCCCACCATTTATACAAAATGACAAATACCTAGGTTAAAACCCATATCAAATAGTACAATATCCTTACCTCAAATGTAAAAGCTCAAAGGAAGAATGGAGGAAGCCTCAAACATGTCCAAACTCGATTTTACTCAAATGAAATGGAAGCCCACAAGATGCTCTAACTTTTTAACAAAGGGATTAGGGTTGAGAGACCCCTAAATCAAGGTTTATTTATAGAGAGAGAGAGAGTATTTTAGACAGAGAAAGAGCTGGGCTAGGGTTTTGAGTGGAAAGAGATGCAATAAGTGATGTAAAACTCCTCTGCTACGAACTGATATACGTGGTCTTCGTTCGAGCGAAGGAGTTGTCGCTTGAGCGACCAGACACAACAAGTGACCTCGCTCGAGCGCAGAATGCAAAGCTTCAGGTTTTCCACAAATGCACACGCACGCTCGAGCGCAAGAAGCCTTGCTTGAGCAAAGGAAAAAATAACACAAAGCTCACTTGAGCGGAAGAAACCTCGCTCGAGCGGAGAACTTCTCATTTCCCAGAAAGCTGCGTCTGGAAGGAAACTTGAGAACTCCTAATTCTCGCTCGAGCGCAAGAAACCTCGCTCGAGCGAAGAAGCAAATTACAAAAGGCTCGCTTGAGCGCAAGAAGCCTCGCTCGAGCGAAGAGGCCAAAATCTGGGCAACAACGATCTAACCCAACTAACAACCAACCTATTCCAAATGCGCCCAAGAAGTTCCAAAACTCAAATACAAGGAGTCAAAGGGGAAAAACAAGACATGGATACAATATTTAACCATGGACCCCAAGTCCGGGACACAATGAAGGTCGGGGCAAAATCGGGATCGCTATACTTCCGAATTTGTGTTGTTCGCTCGAGCGAAGAAAGTTGCACTTGAGCAATCAGTCGGGACAGTAGATTTTTAAAAGTTGATCCTTACTCATTTTCTAACTTTTCACACACACACACACACACTATCTCTCTCTCTAACTCAATTTTTCCGAAAACCTTAGTCCATAAACCCTAGATTTTTTGAACTTCAACCCAAGATTCTCTCAAAATCATCCAAAGAAAGTTGAAAGGAAGTCTAGATCAACATTACTATCGATTAGTTCGCTAGATCATCAAAGTTTCGAGTGTAATTCACAACCCTAGCTTCTAAATTCGAGGTAGAGGTGTCTTTAACTAGCTATATCTTCAATTTGAACTACTTATGTGGTAATTTGATTAGCTATTCATGATATACATATATATATATATATATATATAGATGATGTTGTTAGTAAATGATTTAGAAAGATGTGGATAATACTTTGTGATTGTGGTTGAGATTTTGTTTATTTTGGATGATAATTGTAATTAATGGTTTAATTTAATGTCCAAATTTTTGTAAGAGAAAAACCCCTAATTTTCTACAAACCCTAGTTTTGAACTTGTTCTTAAAAAGGGGTTCTTGCTTAATTAATCATCACAACATGAAATTGAGTGTTTTTTTCATGATTTTGAAATAGAAGTGTTAAATCGAAACTCTTCTTCACGTAAACTTTGATAATGGTGATGGTTGTGCATGAGATATCCTTCTTTATTGAAGTATGAGGTGGAGTTTTATTATGGTTTAGAATCATCTTAGGGAAAATTAAAGGCTCTGTTTGGGAGACCTTTGTAAATTTAATTCCACCCATTGGTTTGAGTGTGGTGTTTGGTGAGAGCTTTCAAAAATTGATTTGACGCCCATTGTTGAAAACACGTTTACCCAGTATTCCTTCCGAACGTCCAGGCAAAACAGTGTTCGTTTTTTTATTTATTTATTTTTATTTTTGTGGCACCTATTATTTTTATATTTTAAATAAAAAATATTTTTGGAATTTTTAAAATTTTTTAATGAGCTTTGAATAGAATTTTGGGGTGTGCGTTTCGTTATGAGTTATAAGTTTTTGAATCAAATATCATATGTCACATCAAAAATTTCAAACTCCATTTAAAACTCTTTTCAAAACTTATAACCAAATAAATTTTTCACGCTTAAATCATAATTTCAAAACTCACAAACTCAAAATATAACTCTACTCTCAAATCATAATTCTAAAATTCTACCAAACGCTACCAAAGATTTTCCAAATGCATGCATCATGTGCATTTCAAGTTCTCTTTTGACATTATGTAGGAGTGAAGGTTAAAGGATTGAAAGGGGGTAAATAGTTTATGAGTCTGGGTAGAGAATCGGGTTGAGTTTGAGTTGTGTATTGTAATTGGTACCCGCACGGGGTGTTAATGTGCCCAATTACAGGCATATCGTTGGAACGAATGTGGGAAAATATTTTTGGGTGTCTAGGAGCCCGCCTTTTCTGGAGCCGGCAAATATGGAAGGGAAAATGTTTTTGGGTGCTCATCGCCTTGCCGTTTCTAGAGTCGACAAATGTAGGGCTATTTTCATTATATTAAACTATAACTATATACACATGTTTTGACTTTGGACTCTCACTTGGGATGTCATAGTATATTTACCACTCATGGATATGTGAAAAGATGGGACAACTTCATGCATTGCATTTTTGTCACTTATATACATAGACACTTACTAACATTTTCATTTCTATAATTCAAATGTTGCATTGCATGATCATATGTTTTTCAATTGACTATATAACCTGTTAAATTCACCACCTACTGAACTTATGCTCACCCCAAGCTAACAATTCCAAGAAATGAAGATGACGTACCCACTAAATTATGGCATTCATAAGGAAGGACTCTTTTGGGGCTTAATGACATATCTATTGAAGTTTTGTTGGGTTTGGCTATGATGATTGTAATTAAATGTTGATAGGCATATTTTGGAGGGAAGTCCATTTGGACTTGATTTTTGTATATGTTTCTTATCTATTGAACTGTGTGCTTTGTCGGGGGATATAATGAAACAATATTGTAACTTTTGGGAAATAGGTCAATCGAAAAGAATGTTAGGATCTTGTTACTATGTTTTTATTTTTATTTTTTTATACGTTGTGTGTTGGTAATGCTTGAGAGAACAGGATCTAGAATGGTTCTTTTCAGACAATTACGGCCCATTTTGGGAACTTGATAAAAACGCATGGTTTGCGTTTTTATCCAAAAATCAGATTTTTCCTTTTTTTCATTTGGCAAGAGTAGATAAAGTTGGTGGCTAAATTACATAATTACCCTTAATGTTTATATTTTGTGAGTTTGGGTTAAAAGTAATTTTTAAGTTGGGTGAGGCTATTTT